>JACSZP010029270.1:0-10577 GCA_016161895.1 Pinna nobilis
ATATTTCTTATATATCATTTTATGGCCTTTTGGGCCACAGTTTTCATTCGAGATAGAAGAAAAGACAAATATAGATACCAAGGGACATTAAAAATTCCAAAAATCTGAACGATAGACATGGCCATGGTCAATCCATAAGAAAACAATACAACAAACAAATCCTCACATTAATACGCGAAACTAAACGTAAAGAAACACGAACCCCACTAAAATCCGGGGTGAGTCCAGGTGCTCAAGAAGGGCAAGTAACTTTCAAATGTACTAAATTCCATCAATCTACTGCACAATGCTTAGAAACTCATAATTTAGATCATGTATGTGTATTTGCACTACATAATTGAGATGAGAGTTAACTTAAATTTCGTTGTAGCATGTTTGACTTCAGACCATGAGATCCTTGGTTCGAGTCCGGTTTACCTGACCTTCAGATGAGACAGTAAAAATGTATGTACTGCGTCCACGATGCTCAATGGTCGTTAATGGCAAGCTGACTTTTCACCTGCAATCGTTGACGTGTCCGTGCCAGTAGACATCAGAGCACGTTCCGATTATAATACCAGTTAAGAAGAAATTAATTCTAAAAATGTTAAATGGATCTAAGTTATTTTTTTCAATGATTAGCAGAGAGTAATGTTTTAACGTAAATACGTGGACGATTGGATCCCGACACCAACAGAGCTTTACGTTCATTTTACTTCTAGTTTTATACGTGTTTGCCATACTTAACCGTAATCAACACAATATTCTAATAAATAAGGGATGACGGAAACCCGTTGCTAAGGTGTGTGTGTGTGTGTGTGTGTGTTAATCAGTTTAGGTTCCAGCGAGGCTCGATCCCGCGCTGTCAATAGGTGAGAGACAGAGTAATTTAAAGCGCAATGCTCTTACCGTTCGGCCACGGAGGCCCAAGGTGAGTGTGAACAACAATCTCCTTTAGTGTAAAAAAGTTGACTGTAGAAGATACCAAGGGGAATCAATAAATCAAAAATCCAAAGGCAGACGAAATCATGGCCAAACAAAAAAGAGACAACACAAACAGCTATCAACACAACAAGACACGAAAAATAAGTAACACGAACCCCCATCATAAACCAGGGGTGAGTTCAGGTGCTCCGGAAGAGTTAGCAACTCCTGCTCCGCGCGCGGCACCCGCCGTGTCACTATATTTCAAATCCGGGAAAATGTCTAATTAGGTAAGTCGTAATCGGTAACAAAAGGTCGGGATAAGGTATACGGAAAGCCATGACACCCCGCTCTACGTGCGGCACCCACCGTGTAACCTTTTTTTCGAATTCGAGAAAATGTCTCTTTCAGTAAGTCATAAATAGTAAAAATGTCGGGACTAGGTGTATGGCAAGGGTAACAAATTGCCTTCTCATCTAGAAAATCGATATTTTATAACGATCAACCAGGTCATGATGGCGACCGTTAAACTACAATGGTAACACGGACCCCACTAAATCCGGGGGCGAGTTCAGGTGCACCAGAAGAGTAAGCAACTCCTGCTCCGCGCGCGGCACCCGCCGTGTCACAAATTTTCGAATACAAGAATGTCACAATCGGTGATGGCCACAAACGAGATAAGGGGAGGTCGCGATTAGGCATGCGACAAGGGGGACATATCTCCCACCCGTTATTCACAGATTACCATGTAATCAACCAGGCCATGATGGCACGCAAATTTTCGAATACAAGAAGGTTACAATCGGTGATTGTCGAAAACGAGAAAAGGGGGAGGTCGCGATTAGGTATGCGACAAGGGGGACATATCTCTCATCTGTTGTTTACAGATAGTTCTGAGCATTTAAACATAATGCTCATTGTTTACTTTATATATTACAGTGGTAAAAAATATCGGTCTTGTTTTTTTCAAATCTACTCTTATTTCTTCGTGTAATTTCCTTTAAGTTCCAGGATTGTTATAACATCGGTTTTTATTACACCAATTAGGGCTACAGGTGCTCCAAACTCAGCATTCGTATAAAACAGGAAAATAAATAACCAACAACTTTTTCTCTTCAGTGTAAAAAACCCGAAAAAACAAAACGGTTTTTATGTGAATAATGAGAGAAGACTCAAGTATTTATCGAAGTAAGATAAAGGAATGACCCTTCATTGTGGGGAGCTTGATAAGTACAATCATCCATACGATTTTTTGCTCGCTTATTACAATAAAGACATGGAAATATTAGTGCGCACTTTTAACACTTCATTTATCTTTTTTCTGCTACTTGCTTGAACTCTTTTGTTAAATCATGTCGAGATTCGTGTAGATTTGATTGACTTACACCAATTGCAACTTAATCAAACATGTCAAAAGTTTTTTTTTCTTTTTTTTCTTTTTCTTTTTTGGTTTTTATTGTTTCATGCTGCTGAACGTCACGCTTGGTAATATTCAGTCACACGATGTAGTTCGGGTTTGGCTGATGCAGAAACACGTTCATCCATAACTAATTAAATCTCATAAATTTCCGAGGATTTCATTCCAGAAAACACCCGGTTGATACTTCAATGACCCGAAAGCTAATTAAGCCACACCCCTTAAGGTTGTGTACTACGTCGTGCACACTGAATGTAGCGATGTTGGCAGTTGGCGAAATGACTCAATTAATGCACGACTGTTTGTTTAACTATATAATTTCAATAAAAAATGAAAAGATAAAAAAGTTTCAAAAATTGACGAAGTTATTACCAAAATATACTTAAAAGCATTGATACTATATATTTTTTCCGGTTCACATGGAAAGACCTGAATAAAGACTGTGCACACTTTTTCTTAAATCGCTTCACAGTGAACCGGACAAAATATAGAATCAATGCTTAAGCAAGTTGGTACAGTCCCCCAGAACACGAAATCAACCGATGTGGATTGGGAACATAAGTAAGAAACCTTTTGTTTTAAGTGCAAGCGGAAGTAGGGGCCCGATTTTTATGGAGCATTACGGAGCACCACAAACTCACGCCCGTTTTTTGGTTTTTTGTTTTTGTTTTTTTTTTGTGGGGGTCATGTTGGTACTCGTATGTTTTTAAAATTAAATGTGTTGTTGTGTGGTTTTCTGTTTATAGTATTGACCAGTGTGCTTTTTGTTGTCCCCTTGGTATCTTTAAATTTCCTGTACTCTACTTAGTCAGTTATAAAGGGGCGCAATGTTTAAATGGATATAGAGATACTTCAGTTACAACTGTATCTGAGGTAAAGACAAACAGTCGTCTGCAAATAACCTGACAAACTCTTTCCCTAGAATCGACTGATGTCCAGGACGAACCAGAGTTAATAAGCAAAATGCCCTTACTCTACCACGGAGTTCCGCAGATGGATGATTAAAATCAAATCATATATATTAAGTATTCAAAACTCGTCAAACAAGGAATATGCAAGACCAGGATATCCAATAGAATAAAAACTGGTGAAAATCGTCATGAAAATAAAAAATAATCGCGTTTAGTGGGAAACCAAGTGCACAAGAAAAGTTTGTTTTGTTTTTTGCTTTACGCCACACTCGGGAACCTTTCAGTCATATGATGCCGACAAAACTTTATTGGTGGAAAGAGCCCGGTTACAAATGTACCTAGGAACCATACGCTCACGGAGGCTCCTACGAGAAAAGTCATTATTTTCTGTTTGTTTGTGACACCTGTCATTTTTGTTTTATGGCAGTAGTAACAGTAGGTAAAGTCCACACAGCGATGACATAACATCCGATGTCCTGACACAGTTTATCCCTTGCAATAAGCACACAGTGAATCTATACTCTGTTTTTTTAAACGACAATCATAAAAGTCGTTGTATTTCAAAATTCTGCGAACATTATTTCATTAACTGCACAAGACAGTCAGCGGAGCCTAGAGACAAAGCTATCTAAAAGCTGTTTGGGGTATTTGACGTGTTTTTCGAGGAGATTTACACCGTTATGTGCTCTATCCGTGAGCAGTTTTGGCGAAACAGAGTATAATAGTGAATGATTATTCTCTAGAAACCGACGAGCTTGAATAAAAAAGGAGTGTTCTGTGACATGACAGTGATACTATAATGCAGCTAAGTGTCTGACAGAGCATGGAATCTGAAAACTCTTTACCCAGACCTCATACAACTAATGCGAAGATAAATCTTTCCAATAACGCAAGATAGAATGTTTTTGAACTGATTTCAACTTTTAAGACATTTATCTTGAAGGAGATAAATATTTCTTTTATCAGTCACCGTGGATGTATCGATGTATAAGTGTATCATACATGTAGTGTCTGTAGACAAACATCTCAAAACCTTTGTACATACCGTGAATATAAGCTGTGAATCAAGAGGATGAAAATGTAGATTGAACAGATATATCACTTTGCCGATGAATATGACTGAAAACTAAGTATAAACTATTTTTCTGAAATCAAATCTAACGCTGACAATTTCTATATGTTTCTAGTTTGAGATAACATGTGTACAAGATCTTCATTATAACTATAAATAGAGATTAAGATACAGAACTCTTTAGAGTGAAACGTGCACTGGTTTGTTTGAATACTTGTATAAATAAATGAACTAGTCACAGGACAATACGCTTAACTCTGTATTTATTATTTTTAATACATCCTTATATGTAGTATAATATTGCTGAGAAGACGTCAATGTGTGCCGGTGAAGGGCAACACAATGTCCTTTGAACTTATTGCCATTGACCAGGGATGGGGGTATTTAACGTATCATTATGTTCACATAGAAAAACATGCATGCATGTATATACACTCAAGTTTAATATTTCGATAGTTTATTAAGTTTTAAGCCATTCGGCTTATCAGTATGAATTCAAGATACAATATAAATACAAATATTAAATATCATATTTACAATTCTAAGATATCCAAATTGTGGAGTATCAATTGGAGGTTGAACAACATGTTTCGACCTTCCCCATAAAGCTTTTTTTTCAAAAATATTGCTGAATTACATAATTGTTTCTTATTGTGGAGAGACATTAACTGAACTATTTGAACAAAGAAGGTCTTTGCCGATAATACTTTTTTAATGTAAAGTCTTTTCAGTTGTGTGTAAAAAGGGCATACTAAAAGAAAATGATACTCTCTTCTATTTCTTTGCAGTTACAGTTTGGACAAATTCTTTCTGACCTTGGTGTGTTATTTTATCGACATTATTCTATCAGCAAATCATGAGGTGACATTCTAAATTTAGCTATCAAACAAGTATACAGGCTAGGTAATGATTTACGTAAATAATATTGTAAATAAACACTAAATTGTTGTAGGAAATCACCGTGGACATAAATGATCATACTGTATAGATTAATTTCCCCACATAGAATTACACGTGTGTCATAGGACAGCATTTTGTTCTTACGGCGTAAATTTTCTCTCGAAGATATGATCAACCATGGCACTTAAGCTTATTGTCACTAACGCGGAAATGGTCAATCCCACTACACATAGATGTAGTTCCGCGTAAATACCAGAAATTAGATGGATCAGGTTCGTTCCGTCGTTGATAGTTACAAGTTCTAGTAACACCGATGCAATTCATAAATGTGCATGTCCAAACGTTACATGATCAAAGGAAAAATAATGCTCAAACCGTAAATACACACACTTGTACCATACCTCAAATCTTCATTGATATTTCATAAATCAATTAATTAAAAAAAGTAGCCTCTGAACCATATTTTGACTTTGTGTGATTAGATACCGAAGAAGAAAGATTAACTATGTCACAATGAAACTCTAGGTAAATCAAAACTTTTGTGATGACATTTTAACAGGGTATATCTATATGTTATCTCACGACAATAATGCATTGACTCTCAGAATTCTCCGAGACTATTGATAATTTAGAGGACAAGTAAACAGGAATGTGATATTACGTAATCATGACAAAATACATCGTGCATTTCCAGGAGATCTTGTTCAGACTCGAGAGGAATTTAGTCGGGTCTGAATTAATTCTACATTTACCATTAGACGCTAACATTAGTGCTTATTTCCTTTTGTCCGACTGATTTCTCCAGTCAGCAGTGAAGATAAATAAAATGAGTACGAAATGGCATGTCGTAATGCATTAACGTCAGCGGAAAATATAAAATGCTTTTGTCATACCGATCCCAACTGCTCCACCTGTATCATTTAGGTTTTATGTTTTCTTAATAAGCAGCATTCTCCCTGTTGTCCTTGATAAATTTGCAATTCATCGTATTGTACTGGATGTCATGTCTGTAAAATAACATTGACAATTTGATAATAATGGAAAGATAATAAATGTAAAAACACAGTTACATTAATTGATTTGTCTTGCAAATATACGGAACCATGCAGGAGTCTTATCCAAACACCAGTGTCCTCTGCGCATGTACTCTTTCCCGGGACAATACCAGTCTCCTTCATTATGTACCCGGGATTCAGATGCACAATGCATTATCAAATTAACTTGTAGTTTGCCACTAAATAGAAGTTAAAATGTAAGCTTAAAGCTAGCTTACTACATGGTTTAACTTTGCTGCAGGTTTGTTAAGTTAGTTAATCACGAGTTAAACCATAAAGTTATTTTAGTGCTAACAATGCGAAGAATTTAATCATGAGTTAATTCATTATTGAATCTATGAACGTAAAAATTATCATGCAACTGGTTCCAGATGTTGAAATATCATTTCTCTCTTTGGTAGAGAGGGGAAGTACCACTTATATGTCGTTCTATGTATGATTTGTTAGTTCTGTTTCCGAACACATTAACGAGAGAAAATACCTGTAAAATACAGTCTGCAGCATTACGTTTAATGATGCTATTTCAAGTTTGATTATTTTAAAGAAAAGCAAAATAGAAGTGTGTAGATGCATGTTACTCTTCGAGAACAGCCATTGGAGTCAGTTATGAGAAGACACATTAGCTTTAGCTTTTATTGTTGTCTTGTATTTCGATAGATTTATGATTTGAAATACCATTAATGAACGTTAAAATCTCCAGACAAATGATTTAAAGGCATTATAAATCGTACATTTTGTAAAGGTCGTCCGCCTCAATCGATAATAAAGCGCGACAATCATGTCAATATTGTGCAACTAGTCTCCAAATAGCAATAAACCAAAAGGACTCAAGAGTAATTGAAATATTTAGAAATTACAAGCGTCCTTGTGACACAGATCATTCAATCTGTTACTTTAGATATTCATCGTAGTCTCTGGATTGCGGCTTGCTCCTCGTGTTGGTGAAAGCCAATGTAAATCAAACATTTACGAGATTAACTGCAGGTAGTACAGTCGAAGCCGGGAATACTGAAAAAGAAACAGATTGAGTTTTCCTTTCACACAAACAGGCTTTTCGAAATCACTCTATTAAAAAGTAAAAAAAAAAGATAATTTAGCCGGGAATTTGAAATTAAAATCATTTCAAACTATACAGGAAACAGGGTTTTATATAGATTTGATAGACTATTGTTTTAAAATAAAAACATTCAAAATGCTTCACACATGCACACGGTATAACGTGCTTCCATTGCGAGACAAACTTGTTTACCGCCATTAAGTGGGGTTTGTCTGAACTAATCCGCCATTAATTATCTAGAATATAATTTTAGCGTAACCCAAATATCGTACATTCTATGTTAGATTCGGATGGAATGAACCCGTATCATTGACTACATACAATGTATGCGTTGAAGAATTATGATCACGTACAATGCGACAGCTTTTGTGCCCACGATCAAAGAACAACAAGATTTCTACTATCCTAGTTTATGCCAATGTTTCATATATTTTTGACGTTCAAGATCTGATTTCTTAGATCGATGGAATAATTATTTTGTTGTGCGTGTGATTAAAGCAAACAATGGCAGATATAGCTTAATGTGAAATACAAGAAGAACGTCAAAGGATGGACATATGAGCCCAAACTCTGTTTGTCTTACCAGTACAAGATAGAACTATCTAGGAATATGCAAAATGATGTGCCTTTTTCGCTATCTAGATATTTTCTTTTAAAAAGAGAGAGAGAGAGAGAGAGAGCGAGAGAGAGAGAGAGAGAGTTGACCAAAGAGAAAACTTGATTATTTATAATGAGGAATGTATAACACAGACGGGGGACCTCTCTTTATAAGATTTTCGTCTTCGTAAAGCCCTGGTGGTAAAAAACAAGAACGTTTCATTTCGTACTCTATTGGTAACGCAATAGAATTGTGACTTTTAACGAAGTCTAATCCATCCATCGATGATTAACATTTTAATTTGAAGTAAAAAGATAGAACAGTATTGCAAAAGACGTACAATTTTCAGAGTGAATATAACATTATTTGACTGACAAAATGTTCATTTTAGGTTTAGTGTATTCGTAATTGTGTTTAGTCACAGGTGAAATAAGATACCTGTTCGTGCGTCATTAATGTTGTTCATGGCGGTTAAAGTAATTAATAAACAACTGCTTAATTCCAACATTTTGATGAAAGTCTAACCCAATAAAGTATAAATTGTCAATACACATATAGACAAGTCTATATAATTGCATGAAGTGGAATCTTAATAAAACGACCATCCAAATAACTGTCTAAAATTGGTCTGATTCCCGAGGTGGTCTCTTAAGTGAGGTTAGATAGGCTAAAATAATGATAATCAGACTGTCCGAGGGGATTTTCTAATAAGGGTGTCTTTAGGTGCACATGTTTATGAAGTATACAAACATTCAATGCAATGTATTGCACATATACTATAGTACAAAAAATACATTCGAGCTAAAAACAGGCATAAGGCTGGAATACGAATTACTGATTTCATCATACGGGATACACGCATTTACTGATGTATTCTTAATTACCCCAAATATTAATTTTTTTACATGGCTTGTATTAAACACCTGCAAAATAGTTACACGATATTTTTCACATAACTATAGAATGCATCCAATATGCAAGCACGCACAAGTATAAGTAAGAAATTAAACCTACGCTCAATAAATTTAGTTACTAGATAACCGAACACTGTTTGCAACATGTAACTCATATATACATTAGTACAAAACGGCAATATTATGCATATATAGTGTACAGTTGGAAAATTGACAGAGTGTTAGAATTAACATATATAAACATTGTATTCTTTACTACACATATGAAAATTCCATACTTCATAATATGCATTGGTCCGTGCATGCACGACGGTACAACACATAACACGTATGCATATAAACACATAACGATCAGATTCAAAAGAACGTCACATAAAACACACGTAAACTGTTACACACATGATAATACACATGGACACAATAGAATCACAACAGAGAGGGAGTCGGACTTCTAAATCGTAAAGGTAAAATCACGGACCATTGTACAAAATATAACTCGATTCGATCGAGTGATTTAGCACTGTAAATCTCACGGAACCTGACAATTAAAATAGAATTTACTGAAATAGTATGCGGGGAATAAGACCATTACTTAGTTCTAGATTTACCTGTTGACTTCTTAACTTCAGTGTTAAAACTATCCAATGACCGTAAAGTTTTGCTTAGTGTTGCCTCATTGGTTGATGGAGAAATAAATGTATAACGAACAATGCAGCAAGTTATGTCATTTAAATAATAACAAATAGTATCACCATGAGTCTTGGCATTTTATGCTTACAGAGAAATTTGTCACTGCTTAAGATCTAAGCTAAGGAAGATGCCGGTCGTCGCTGTACACAGGTAAGAACGCTCTCTTCTCATTATTGACCAATGCATATTTTTATGGGATTTGAAATTGCAAATTAGGTGACTACCTCAATGTTGCTCTGATAATGGCTGATTAGATAAGATTGAAAAAAGAAGCTTAACAATTTAACTACGGTAGAATATGTCTGGAGGTATACTTAACATAAGTTGGTGAAGCTGTTGCATGATACATGTTCTATGACACAAAGAGATGGCACTTCGCTAGACGGCTAATGTAATTATTGATATCAATGCATTTATGAAGGTATCATTGAAATGTATGCTTAAATGTATTCCATTGTATTAAATTCAGATAATAGGGAGATGTGTTGGTGTGAGGGGGGTGTAGGCTCCATTGATCTGTGTACACACTGACTAGTGTCTTTTTCTGGTCACGTATCAATATCATAACGAAGTCTTACAGGTATTAAGGATAATTGTTCGTTTATTCAGTCCGTCTGACCATTCATATACTGGACTTATATTTAGTTAAGAATCGGCGCCTCCGTAGCCGAGTGGTTAGCGTGTGTTCGATTTCGAATCGAAGTGCCCGGGGTTTGAATCCGCGTGGCGCTACTCCGCGGTTGGCCGTCCCCGTCTTTCGGATGAGACAGTAAAAACCGAGGTCCTGTGTAACATTAGGTGTTGACACGTTAAAGAACCCTCCTTACTCTATGACCAGCAGTGTCGAGCAAAGGCAAACTTTGTCGCCCTTCACCGGTACACGATGACGTCTCCATATGGGTGAAATATTCTTGAGTGGGACTTTAAATAACAATAAAACAACAGTTAAGAGTCGAGCAATGTCAACATAAATCACAAGCTTTCTCAAATGAAAATAATTATTCATGTACTTTGAATCCGATGAAAGGTTGTCGGCAACATATTCAGTTGCTATATGCAT
>JACSZP010029274.1:0-10048 GCA_016161895.1 Pinna nobilis
TACCTGTAGGTGAAGGACAGATAAAATTGCAGGACATATATATATAGCTTTTTCTGATGGCATGTACAGTTTAATTTCAGTGAGTATGGTTTTGATATATTACTCAAAGTAGATGGGTAAGCTTTGTACTAATTTGTCTTTTATATACAAAAGCATAAACAGGATTTCAGGATTTTAGGAGTGTGTTTGTTTGTTTGTTTCAATATGAGTTTGAAAATGGTTTCAAATATTATTTACATTTTTGTGAAAGATTTATTGCGAAGCTCTTCTAGATCTGCCGTTTTAAGAAGGGGTATGGACATTTTAAAATCCTTTCTCAGAAAATGAAATTTGAATTAGTATAAATGATTTTATGTTACACTCACCATGTGTTACATTTAAATTTCAAACGTCATCGTTTATCTTAATAAAATTGTATTGATCAAAAGAACGTGATCTATATGAGCAACTTTCAAAACAGTCAGAAACTACAATTATATTTCGTCTTTATGTGACTGATAAACCTTGTAACGTCAATTTTAGATATATAATTAAATGCATGGAATATAGGAAGAATCAAACTCATATGCATGGAATATAGAAAGAATCAAACTCATTTATTTAAAATGACAATGTGTTTCTTCAATATATTTTTTTTAAATAAAATTTAGTCCGTATGAAAACCAACTGTTTCTGTATTATAAATGTACATAGTTAATTACTGTCTGGTCCTTTTTGTTTACTTGCTAAATGTACAAATATAAATATAAAGCCTACAAATATAATATAAAAGGTAACGAGTAGCCACTTGTCCATTAAAAATGATGATATACATATCTCGTGGGCATAAAACAAATCATTGTCATGCAGGAGTGAGCTCAACGTTTTTACTAATACTGGATCAGTTGATACACCCCCCCCCNNCCCCCCCCCCCCCCCCCCCCGTTCTTTATAGGTGCAGTTGTTACAGTAAGAGCATGAATGATATATTTTGTCCAGGGACCATTCTTGATCAAATAGGCATTGCTTGGCATTTTTTGCAAAGAGGCACACATGTTAAGCATCAATTTACTCTAATAGAAAAGCTTCAAAATGTCATTTTCTTGAAAGAAAATTAGCACAATATGCATTCTACTTTTCGTTACCTCGAGAGATTTAAATGATTTTCTGCTTCCTCCAAACCTCACAGTTGTTGTGTTTACATAATCACATTACCATGGACGATTTAAACCACCGACCATTTCATGTTCCCCTTCAGGCTCCTCGCCTCTTCATTTTACAACAAGTCAGCGCTAGTAATACAAAATTGATGTTGTTTTTTACGTCCGGTTGCTTGCACCCAATCACGTGATTAAAGTGATATATATGCACACTTTTATAGACCATTGGGGTCTAGTGAATAACGATTTTTTTTTCAATTTAATTTTGTGTCTTATCTAACATGTCGGCATTTATAGATTTGTTTGTTTTACATTACATACGAGGGTAAAGGTGACAAACAACGATCGGTCCACTGTACGGATCGCAAAATAAAGCTTTAGGCTGATGTAGATTTCTGATTGATGGAGTAAAGGTCAACATCTAAAATCATAAATAATAACGAATTTTTGGCTCCATATTAATCGAGTTATAACACTTGTTTGTTTATATGTCAATGATACTGGAATAAACGCCCGACTTTTGGTTATGTTTCTATTTTTTATATCTAAATCATTGTGATACATGTACAACATTTTACCCTCTGACAAGTGGTTCTGAAGTAGGACGAAAATGTGTATTATAATAATGTGTTTCCTCGGCTCACTTGTACATTACTTTCCTGTCAGATATGAGTCGCTATTCAGTATTGTCCTTATGCCTGCAACATAGCGCACACTAACATATGACCGACAAACGAGAGGGCAAAGTACAACAAAGATGAATGATATGTATGATGACGTCCTCAACACTAAATATACTTGTAAATGTTATACAAACTAAATTGTTATAAGTTCATATCAAAAGGTTGACATTTTATAGCATAGTGCCTACAATACTCACTGCCCCCCCCCCCCTAATAACCAATGTATAATGCCTATAGAAGTATAGTCTAACCTGCCTTGGGGACCTACTAAATTGAAGGGCTACCTGTCTTATGTGACCTTAATGTATGGTTTCCAAATTGTCCTTTTCCTTTAAAAACCAAACACCTGAATTGAAATACCACCTTTGATATGTGACATTTTTCGCTCCATCCCTTGAACGGTATTTTGAAACAGATTAGACTGTACTCTTTTACTGAGCTCTAGTTGCTCGTATTTTTTTTTTCTTTCTTTTTCTTGTATCCTAAGAAGTATCCCTTGTTTAGAACATTGTTGACAGATGAAATTCGTGTCATCAGCTTTTGATCATTTTAATCAAAATATTGCATTCTGATGAGATAACAATATCAGAAGTTTCCATGCCATTGAATTGAATGTATTTTTTCGTATTTTTGAGTATAAGCTTATGTCCATCATGTCTAAGTACATGTGGTGAAAATTACTAAACAACCTAAACAACTTGAGACACATTAGAACCGTATAACTAAAACAGAGGATTCATCAATAACACTAGACAGTAATCATAAGAGAATCTAATAGTGGGTTCTGTCAGCAAGAAAAATATTAGAAATCTGAAATTTACTTATAATGGACCATTACAGAATCTTCTGATGTATTCCCTAAGAACATAAAAAAAAAGGAAATCTAGCTACTATAATGCTACTACTATACTACTACGTTGATGGATCCAATATTGAAATCCTTTAGATGTAAAATAAAAGGTATCAAAATTCTACATAAACAGTGAAACGAAGCTTGAGAGTGTTATAATGTTTTCTTCAAGGACGTAAAAAACAAGATATCAGATTTTTTTTAAAAAATGTTTATTGATACGTATATTACAGTTTTGCTTTGCTTTTACCAAGCAGGATACATAGTGTGCTAATAAGTAATAGTGTATATTAATATCTATCCCAAAAGTGTCTTTCACAATCCCAATATCTACCTTTGTAGGTATGATTGTCAGAGTCAGTGAAGGAAGGTGTAACAGAAAAGACTTAATAAGGTAAACATTGAATATATTACCGTCTAAATAAAAATAAACATGCACTTCAAAAATGAAGCATGTTATACTGCGAGTGGTCTTCAACGTAAAATTTCAGAAGTACTAAGGGTTGTCCGAAAACCTAAATACTGATAAACACGATAATTTTAAGGATTATAAGGGAGTCAACATGGAAAACATTCGGAAATCCCTTATGGGACGGGACCAGGTGTCCGTAAGGAATCAGGGTCCCCTGTTTTCATGTCACATCTGTCACACAAAATAAAATACTGTAAATCCAGTTTTATTCGCGAGAATTTTATTTTCGCGTAATTACGCGATATCACTTACTCGCGAAAATAAAGTTCTCGCTAAAAAATCTTATTTTAGATTAATATGCTCCATACAGCATAACATTTATATTTACCATACACACACGCGAAAATATAGTGTCGTGAATAATTGCATGGCTACCAATTCGCCAAAATTAGGTTCCGCGAAAATTTCTGGATTTACAGTAATAAAATGTTCCAGGGAAACCCTGCGTGTTCGTTAAAATGTCAATTTCGGTTAAAAATGTCTTGTGCTCTTTATCTGACTAGCAAATGGTAGCCATTGCAAATGATCGCCGCGGTCAAAAATATCAATCAACTTCCTTAAAATAAGGGCCTGATAATGTTTAGCAAGTTTTCAGTATCGACCGTAAAGCTTTCGTAGAGATGATTTCATGCGTTCAACAACGTATCCCTATGTGAGTCTTTTTTCCACGAGTCCTCTAGCATACCGAATTAAGCACTCAAATAAGGAACTTGGCCTGGCATAACATATAAGTTGTGAAAAAAATCCCATAGGCAGTAGATATTGCTAGACAGGAAAGGGAAGTCAGTGAAATCGTCACCCTTATCGTGCGCGGAGGTTTGAAGTACACTGTCCTTCCAATTCGATAAGAATAGGTAATAAACAGACGTACTTTGCATAAGGATACATCTGCCGAGGTAATATTGAAAGACTTGGGTTATTGATAGACACGACTTCGTCAATGAACCTGTAAATAAAGTTAAACCAAGATGATAGCTTTTTTCCTTCCTTAAATTCTACAAGTACAGTAAATGTGTAATGAATTAATGCATGTATATTTCTATCATGCCATTCAAGGGACCTCCGTGGCCAAGTTGTTAGCGTGTTCGATTTCGAATCGAAGAGTTCGGGGTTCGAATCCGCGCAGCGCCACTCCCCGGTTGACCGTCCCTGCCTTTCAGATGAAATAGTTAAAACCGAGGTCCTGTGTAACAATAGGTGTTGGTATGTTAAAGAACTCTCTCTGCTTTACGGCCTGAAGTGCCGAGCATAGGCAACATTTGTCGCCCTTCACCGGCACACGGTGACGTCTCCATATGAGTAATTCTTGAGTGGAACGTTCAACAGCAAAACAACAACAACAACAAAATTTTATTCAAATAACCGTGACAGTTTGTGTTTGTAATTAATCAGAAGCCAGATTTAAAAAAGACGATGAGTATCATATTCAAAATTTGAGAACGTGCTCAAATTGTTCTACTTAATTAATTGAATACCAAGGAGAAATATAAGCTATTACATTTATTTCAGCTTTAAAATTTAAAATACTGATGCTGAAATGCATTTACCAATTAATGTACTTGTATTCAGTTCAGAAATGAGGAAAATAGATGCGCTCGGACTGAGATTGAGCTTTTTATATTTCTCTTTAATTTAATTTTATTTTATTTTGTTGTTGTTGTAACATATCTTGTAGGCAAATGCCAAACCAGATGTCATGAAAAAGTGTGCTCCCCTTTAAACTAATATATGTACAAGATAAATTAATAACACTTTCATCGTTCTTTACAGTTTTATTGACTGTTTTCTATCCAATAAGCATGATTTTGTACAACTACACAAAGACGAGAACAGGTTGAAAAGGTCGCTCACACAGTAAAGCTTTTGAGTATCATTCAATTGTAAGAAAAAAGGACACAAAACGCATTCTTCTTATATCACCACGACGTATTGAAAGTCTTTTTTTTTCTTTTTATAGACGATGGTGCATTATCATCATCATCACAATGCAGAAAGCAAATTAATATTGGGTAAATCATTCCACAGGTACTTCAAAAAAAAGTGTTGATAGTCTATTGTATAATCAGTTAATTTCCTGGGTCTTTTAAGCTCTACTTTTATTTTAAATCAAACTGTTTGAATGAAGTGAATTTTAACCTTTCAAATGCAGAGTGTTTGAAGCGTAACCTGTTCCTCGTTGTATTATATCGTATGAAAAAGGTACCAATAAGCCCCATTCCCTTGTCATATTAAATATGGTATCTTGTATTGAACACATGCAATTAACTGTTTTAAAAAAGACGCAATCCACACCGAACGACGGAGGGAGAGAGGGATCGTATGAAAAAGGTACTAATAAGCCCCATTCCCTTGTCATATTAAATATGGTATCTTGTATTGAACACATGCAATTAACTGTTTTAAAAAAGACGCAATCCACACCGAACGACGGAGGGAGAGAGGGATCAACAGGCGTGCATGTACGTATATATATATATATATATATATATATTGGCCATGGTGTTTTATGTCGTGAATTTTTAAATTGGAATACTCTCTTGGTATCTTCTACTTTCGGACTTACAGATTGATTAAAGGAAGCGAATTTTTTAAACAACTTTAGAAATGATCAGTTACTACAGTTTTTACAGTTACTTCGTCATACTTGGGTAATTAACCTGGTAACCGATCAATTTTAAATAATCAAACGCAAAAGAAAGTAGATATCATTCAAAGCTGATCAATTCAAAGTAAAAAGTATTCGGTAATGTTACTTCAAAAATAATAATTATTCTTTTTGAAAACCAACTGTACTTATTTTACAAATGTGGACAGTTACTGTCCGGTCCTTTATTGTATTTGATGAAAATGTATATACATGTATATCAATATTAAAACTGCAAGTAAAATATAACAGGAACCAAGACATCACCTGCTCATGAGATCAGACATGTATTAATAATAGGTTTTTTGTTGGTTTTGCTTCACGCCATACTCGACAATCTTTCAGTCATTTGGTGGCGACCAGTTTTTATTGGTGGAGGAGAGGGACCGGTTACAAATGTATCCACGGAGAGACCACCGGTCATTTGCAAGTAAACTGGCAAATGTTCTCACAAAATCAGTTTAGGTCCTAGCGAGCCTGTCCCGTGCTGATAAGACGTGAGATACCGAGTGGTTTAATACGCAATGTTCTAACCATTCGGCCACGGAGACCTCATCTATAATAGGTATAGTAGCACTTGTAGGTGTTGTTGTTTTTATTTGTAGTATTTCTCTGATTAGTAACTTGAGGTTTTTCGTGGATAGCCTTAAGAAAAACATGAATACTATTCTCAGGTATTTTACCTTTATTATTTAATTTCCCTTCAAAATTGGGAAAACCTTAGGTTTATTTTTGTACTTTTTATTATTAGTAATAAAAAATAGGATTTTTTTCATTAATTTATGCATTCTCACCCTTTATATTAGTTGAGTTTATTTTGAAAATAATATATATGCGGTGGAGTTCGACGAATAAGAACATACAATATACATATACTGTAAGCACATGAAAGAGTTCTCGGCTCCGCTTCAATATTACATCAATCAATAACACTTTTCTTGTTCAATTCAGGTGTATTTGTTGAAGTAAGAGTATGAATGATATATTTTACTTGTTTTGCGTTTCATAGGTATGACTTGGTACTATCGCACAGAGACGAGAACCGGTTTGTACATCGTCTTGCTCTCATAGTAAAGCTTCAATGTCATTAAATTGTAAGAAAAAGAACACAAGACGGTATCTACTTCTATAACCTCGACGAATGTTTTTTTCCTTCTTCCCATGATCTCAATCGCGTTGTTTAAATTTTTACAATATCATGGAAGATTTCATCTGTAACCATATCCATTTTTTCATTTCAGGCCCCTTGGCACCTCATTCCACGCTAGCTCAATGCTGGTAATACAAAACAAATGTCGCATATATTTAGTTATATTGATAGTAATATTTGGGCCAACTTTGATCGTCCCTATATCCCTGTTTTCTCTCATACACAATAGTGTGGTACTAAAATTAAACTTGTGATGTTGATAATAAGATTCTTTTTAATTATTTAAAAAAAACATGCTTTACCAAGTACTGCAAAATGCTCGACAAAATTTCAGAAATGCAAAGAGAATGTATAAAACGTATGCAGGTGATTTTTTCAAAAAATGATTGAAATGTACAACACAAAAAGATATAACCACACTATAAAGGTCTGAATCTTAAATCTAACTTGGTATTTTATGACCTCAAAATCCAAAAAAAAAATTGGAAGAGTATCAATAGTAGTTACTCAAGACTAAAGTAAATGCAACCATGAATGAATGAATGTATGAATTTTAAATGAATTTACAGTCAACGTTTAATGTATACGCTGATATTAATGAACATTGGGATGAATAATTGTAAGAACCATTGTTCCAATATTCAAAAATTAAGGTTATTCAATGATGTAAATGATACAAAAATATCGTCCAACTAAGGTTTTCAGTTGTGTTGGAAAGTTATATACCTCTTTTTTAAACAGAAGATTGAGTATAAATGCTCACAAATCAAAAATTATTTTGGAAAATCAAGCTGGGTTTATGAACCATTATTTGACGGTAGATTCTATCTTTTCTTTATACAACCTCGCCGAATTGTTTAAAATTGGAAGCAAAAAGACGCCTTTTCATTTTCAAAATTTGTAATGATCTTGATAGTTTCTTATTCATCAATGGGTCGAAAGGGCTAGAGTCACTTAAAATTTAAATGAAAGAGAAAGAAACATCTATCTGAAATTGTATTTCCTTTCATATTCTGATGACACATTCCTGGTTTTTCTGAACTTAAGGATACCATATTTATATACAATTTACAATACCAACTGGAATTTTTTTGTGAATGGTGTTCATTTTGATTTTTAAAAGTAAATAAAGGAAAAACTAAGGACATGATTTTAGTTGGATGAGTCATCCTGCAGATTTAAAGTCTCTTTAAAATGGTTTTGATATTTGGAATTGTAAATAACTTTCGGTATTTAGGTGTATAATGTTTAAGAACGGGATCAAGCAGAATACTCACACGACAAAGATATGAAAGTTATGTACAGTGTAATTTCTTAATGTAGAAACCATGATTTACCGATTGATTGTCAATTAGATTTATTTTACAAATTAATTTCACCAATTTTATAATACTCTATGAGGTATGATGGTTTTCGAACAGAAATGTAGTAGAGAAATATCATGTGAAAATTTGTAAATATATTTTGAATCTACTCTCATCTAAACTATATGGAATATGATGAACTGAATAGATATCCCGTGACTAAAGATACAAAGGTACGAAACTGGGCAAACTTGGTATACTCTAATAAATTGCGTACAGGATTATATTCTCATTTGCTTACAACTACCTACACACCACGGATGAAATGTGGAAAAAATATCCTTAATGAGTTTGGATTAACTTAGATTTTGTTGTCTCATACATTTTCTAGCGTACAATGATTAAATAATACTGTTCGTAAAACAATATTTGAGCAATTTGTACAGAAATAATACCTACCTTGAGACATATTTACCTGAAGTGTACTATTTTAATTCCGATGTATTTAGATATAACTTTTTCATTCAATCTACACAAAAAGAAATTGTTACGCAAAAATTATGTATATTCATTAGATATATTAAGAACAGAGTCAAATCTCCGGGTTAATTTATTAAATTATTTGAAAATTGCGCATGCGTTGATTTGTAGTCGTATATATGTATTTATTTCCTCTACACAAATGTAAATTAGTATGTGAGAATAAAGAAATTGTCTACTAATTTGCAGTGAAGGACACACTCCCTTCACAGCCAGGCCGGAACATCTTTTTAAACAGAAAATCATAGTTGGTAAAATTCTGTATACCTTTAATGAAGTATAAAAACAAATTTACCAAAACTGAGGCAGACAAACTAATAATGAGAAATATATCTGTTAATGAAAAAATGGCTATTCTTATTTCCAATATTTTTCTTATAAATTCAAATGCAATATTTAGATCCATAGACCTATCAGATGGGTGTATTCTATTATAATGTCTCATCGCTATTTTAAGATACTACATGTTGTATTTCTGTTTATATGATTGAAAGGATTCAAGTACTTAGAACTAAAATCTTCTTACTATGTATGGATATATTGCAAACAACGTATTCATGATAGCATGTCAAATTGCAACTTTATATAAATTTCCAATCAGTTTGTGTATAATATTTTTGCAGGTGTTTGACGTCACCTTCTTGTAGCTGACAAAAAATGGCAAATTTGTATCTGAATTTTGTTATTGAGTAAAATTTAACGGTAGGAACGAAATATCCAATGTAAAACCAGAGTTTTTGGTAGAAGTAAGCACGCGCCAACATCACAGTACAAGAGGCTGATAATATACGTTACAATGTGGGTAAATCAGAGCGAAAGTATTTCAAAAGGGAAGTTGAAAACTAATTTCCTAATCAGTGTAATGATGAGTCAAATATACTTTGGTATTACTAATTGATTTTGTATTGAATGTAGTGAATTAAACCAAATTAATCATTTTCTCTGTTTATAAAGTGCAGACTGTTCTTTGTTTTGTATTACATAGGTACTCATCAGCCTCATTCCTAAGGTATATATCAAACAGTGTTTCTTGTATTGAGCACAAGCAATTCGAACACAAACAAATCAGCTACTAAAATTAAGCATATAAATCACCTAATAAAGTTATGTAGGTTATTGCGTTATACAGATAAAAACAGTGCAAATTACACCAAAGATACATATAAGTGCATTCAGACAGAATGACAAAGGTAGGGAGAGAGATTGACAGATTGACAGATAGATAGGTTAGATAGATAGATAGACAGATAGACAGATCGATAGACA
>JACSZP010029282.1:0-30744 GCA_016161895.1 Pinna nobilis
ATATATATGTTTATATGTTTATATCTGTACAAATGTATTTGATATGTTGCATTTTTATTTCGAGATAGACTCGCAGAAATAAAATGAAAGACAGAATGATAAATGAAACTTATTGTTGTAATTTTCGCTCAACTGAGAATGGATTTTGCCTTCGAAACTAAGAACAAATTGTAAAAAAAATGGTCTTATTGGTAACATCTGTTCTAGAATGTGAAGATGAATTTCATTCACATCATGGTTTTAATGTAAATTATTTTGAGCTGAGACCAGATTTTACGACTAAAATTTTCAATATATATTTTCCGATTCTTTTATTCACTTAGACATTGAACAGAAGCTTTATGTTTTACACCTTCCCTACGGAGTACTGAAATGACTGATCATATCGTACCTATATTGTACTAAATAACAGGCGGCCATCTGTACACATAAGATAAAATATCATCCGGAGTTAAAAATGAATTCAAAAATTAATTAAAGAGATAAGATTTCTAAAGTATAAAGTCAGAGGGCAGCCGCAAATATTGGGAGCAGTTTTCATTATCCTTGCTCTCGGAAATTGTGAAGTCTTGCGCCTCGGAATATCAAGTAGCCCTTGTTAAATAATACCTTCAGAAAATTGACAACATCGTAAATGATTTTGATAGAGATCTTTTGTTAAGAAACTGAATTTATGTACTTGAGGTTTTAGGATAAACTTTTGTTGCTAACATTGAAGTTCAAGTTGTTATGAAGATCTTATCGGATGCTCTCTCGACTTGTCCTCTTAAGTAAAATGTTTACAATAAAACACACTCGCTTCATTTAAACCTTAGTCATCGGGTCATAATTTTTATCAATGTCTATCCCATCTCAATTCTGCAGTACATCACTGAATGTTAACCTCAATGAATAAACGTTGATCTTTTTATCGATAGATTTTATAGAAAATCTATTACTAATAAAATTATTGCTTTTCTAAAACAAAATCGAATTAAGTACAAAACATCATCGAAACGCGAACAATATAGAATTAGTTAGATATATTCCCCCAGCGTAATACTGGACAAAATAAAGTATCTAGTAACAATCGCCATACATTTGAGTTACTAATTCTGTAAACGATTCTTTGTTGGATAAAAAATTAAGAAATTAAAATCTATCCAAATGGTTAACATACACTCCAATGAAGAGAAACAGAAAAATCAAACTTGCCTACCCACCTATTTACCGACCAACTGACTTACCTACCCACTTACATACATACATGCATACGTTCCCTCCTTAAAATTTTAAATTAAAAAATATCAGAATAGCAAGACAGATTGCGTGAGAGAAGGAGGGATGCAAGATGAAACACACTATTCATTTCGTTTGATATTTTTCATCATAAAATCATAGACGAGTCGATAAAAGGAAAATGAATATTAAAAACCGGAAAGTAACGAAGATACGAAAATGACATCATCACTACTTCTACGATGAAATAGTGACCTGGCATTCCTTAACTTGTGGTTATCACGTAAATCGAGTTCTCTTTTTCCATATAAATAGTAGTTTAATCTAAGAATAGCTCTTAAAATTTAAGTGAACAAAAATCATTTTCATCACCGCGCCCTAAGTGTGTGATCGTATCATTTTGATCTCTCTTAGCCTATCACTAGATCGACTCATTGAAATATCAATCCATTCTTATCAAAAAAATATATAAACACTTATGTTGGTAGATGTGTCAATAATAGTGTTTCTATTTCTACGATTATTTGTTAAAGACGAAGTCTCAATCCAAATCAAGCACCTGCACAATTTGAAAATCTGGAAACCGATTGCGCAAGAACTTGGAACATATAAACGTATTATTTTGCGTCCCTTTTTATCACTGTAGATGTGCAAGATTAACGGGATGATTCAATTTCAGCTTTGATACATTTCAATCAGGTCCTGAGCTGTAGATTCATATTGATTGGTATGAGATTGTACGAATGTAAACAAAGCGATCACCTATCTTCATTTCCTGCCGATGTCAATATGAATTCCCCTTTGTCAACTTAGCCCCAAATACGGCCACAATTACCATGATTGTTGTCTTCATTGATTATAATCTTCACCGACACTAGTGATTTTATAGAAAGGACAGTCATCGTCAAATATTTGAATTGTCCGTTTCAATTCTGTTGACAATATGACTAATGTGATCAACACAATACATTTGTTAAAATGAGCACCATGTCCAATAAATCCACTTCTACAATATTTCAAAATACATCAATAAATGTAGAAAATCCGCCTTCTTTATTATAGATAAGAATTTACATACACACTCATTATTCCATTTGATTGAAAAGTAAGCAGCTTTCGGTAATTTTTTTGCAGAAATGACGGTATTAATTTCATTCAATTAGCACGATGAGATCGTAGAAGTGACGTCATGAATTCATATTAAGCAGCATACCATTTCATAAAACATCGACAATGCCACAATCAAGTATTAACAAAAATTATATTCCTCGGAAATCGAATGTTTTCATAGTTTAGGGATTCTTAAAAGCAGGAAAATAACTGCAAAAATATTATTACTTTATTTTGGAATAACTGCAATAACTAAAATATGTGGCAAACAGGAAAAGAACTTTGAAGAGCATATGACTTAGGAGACCACCTCTTGGTAATGATTTGTATTTGTTAGATTTGTGGGTTATAGCAACAAAATCATCAACACAGAGACAAATACGAACGGTCATTTAGGTGTTTTTATTCTGGGTGATGAACTGTAGCTGTATCATTGCCACAAGTTGTTATAGTGAAAAAGCGATAGGAAAGATACAAAAGCATGCCAGACACACGAACGTCTATTTTACGGTTAGAAATGAAGACGACGACAATCAAGTAACAAGCTGGTCTCAGATCCACGCCTAACATTTCATTATACTCTCAGTCATGTTCTTATATTTTCCACAACGCTTTGATATATTAATTAGTTTTTTACCTGAGCAAGGTACCATTTTATGAGCAAGGTATCTTTATTTAAATTGATGATCGCCATTAACAACGATCAATAATTATGCAACAATAGAGCCAGAGGTCTGTAGATTTTATAGTACAGATAGAAAATAATATCCTGGTCGGATGACATTGTAATCAATTAAAGTCGATGGTTGTTGAATAATCGCTAATGAATTTCTAAGAGGCTTGTACCAGTCAGGTAGAACTAGAACAGATGGATAAGTGTGCTTGCTCTCCTTCAGATGATGCAATAGAACAACATCAAACTATCCATAATGACCCACTTTATTAGAAGACAACCTGCTTTATATGACCTACATACACACCTTCCAATATAGTGTTCCTTATACAAATTAACTGAAATAAGAACCATCAAGTGAAATGTAATTATTTATAATGATTAAAACTTGGCCTATCTGACCCTTTGATATCTCCAATTGGACAATCTCACATAACAAGTTAGACGATATGAAGTTCTCCCAGCTTAGAGTAAATTTAGACAAAGAACTAAAGCTGTCTACTCAGACCACTCAAGGAGTCCTAATACATATGACAAATTTAAACTCATAATGGTATCAACATGAAAATACTGAAAATCAATAACAGGATGGGACCAGTTGTCTGGGAGCGTCTTCTGTTGGCATATCACACATGTCGCAAATGTTCCAAGGAAACCATTTCGTAACCAAGATCATTCTAAAGATAATCGTTACAGAAAAGTGTTCTTTATGCTGAGATTTTGAGACAAGTTCTACTGTATATGAACTTTTATACTCCTCCAGACTAAGTATAGAATATACCCAAAATATATTGTTACGATAAGTCCAGAATTTTTCGCGGAACTA
The DNA here is from genome assembly GCA_016161895.1 of Pinna nobilis. Taxonomy (NCBI): domain Eukaryota; kingdom Metazoa; phylum Mollusca; class Bivalvia; order Pterioida; family Pinnidae; genus Pinna; species Pinna nobilis. The sequence continues at coordinate 3,828 of JACSZP010029282.1, forward strand.
CATAAAAAAGAATCTTTTGTTTATCGTTTATTTTCGAGACTATAATTCGCGACTTCATTGAAATTTGTAAGCGAAATAAGTTGCTAGATGTATAATTTGAAGGACCAGAATATAAAGCGAGAATCTTACTTTCGCCAGCTGGCAATTTCCCGTATTTCCGCGAAAATAAGATCCTCTGTCGATGCTTACCAAATATGGAGAAATCAAAGAGATATTCGGCACTCAAAGTCAATACTTGGTGAGAATTTAATTTTCTAACTCAAAAACCTCTCGCAAAAATGCCTGATTTTTTCCGCAATACTAATCAAATGATCATTTGTCTTTACATATTGGCTTTTTGAAATTCTGAATGTTTTTAAACGGGGTTCAAACATGTAGAAAAGGCCCAGAACACGAGGTCTGTCCGAAACACATGCTTCTATGTATGGCATCTTTATGAAATCACAGATGAATTGGTGAATCGCATAATTCGTACAAATCTTGAAAAAAAAAAAACACGGACCTCTGGATATACAAGAGGTGGCACCCTGACGACCGGTCACACCTTCCATGAGAACTACATCTTGATCAGGTATATGAAGTAATCCATAGTCGAAATCAGCGTGTGAAAAATGGCTTAACAATGGCATGAAGCACGTCAGACAGTATATTATTTTTATTGTGGTGATTAACTCACACGTAAGCGGTAAGTCAGGATCGGAAATTATTGCGCTTTCACCGTCTGGACCTTCTACACTACAGATTTGTTCCTCTATGTACATAACACAATCAGACAAGTCATTATGTTCTGGCATGAATTATACATGTAGGGTATAATGTATCATTAAAGGAAACAATGATGGAATTGATTATTTAGGAGAATTACACGGATGACAGTGGTAAAACAGGGGCCTGTATTGACGAATATGGGGCCGCCGAGACCTAGTGGTACGAGTGATCCAATCCCAATCGAGAGGTTCGGGGTTTGAGCTCACGCCAAGTTCGATTGGCTGTCCCAGTATTTCGGATGAGACAGCAAAAACCGAGCACCCGTGTCAAAGTAGTTGTTGTCACGTTAATTAACTCTCCCTGCTCTACGGTCATAAATGCCGAGCATAGGCAAAATTTGTCGCTCTTCATTGGCACACGATGGCGTCTCCATGTAAGTGGAAGGTTCTTGAACAGGACGTTAAACAACAATACAACCAACTTGTATTGGCGAATATCATAAAGGTTTAGCGATTTTCTTGAAATTATTTAATTGATTTAATGCGCATTTATTTAAACTCATGACAAAGCAGGCAAACCAAATTTAGATATGGAAATTTTGCATAAAAATTACCTATGTAAACTGCAGACTTTTGATTAATATTATTGATATTCTTTTAATAGTGCTGATATCCCTAATATATTCAGTCTATAACTCATGTTTATCTCTTAATTAGCACATCGACAAATTAAGTCACATCTATCTTCAAACTGTGAACACATTCAGGTAAGAACATAGATTGCATTTTAATTACTTTTCTACTTGACCAGGTGCAAAATTGTAACCATGGATATAATTTACATTTGCAAAAAGACCAAGCAATATTCAACTGAATTGTCTCAAAATACCAGCAAAATTATAAGAAAGTAATCATGTCTGACTAAATAGAAATATTAATGAGATATTAAATTTCGTAAATATATATACATGTATATATATATATATATATATACACAATTGTTATGATTTAACATTGAATTAACTGTTATGAGGCATATTAGCCTAAGAAATGTATTCAAAGTTTGCATTATTTTGAAAGATCCCTTTAATTCCCATGTGATGTATTTTCCCATTGAATCATATTATTTCACCAGTATAAAAATCTAACATTAGACTTACCTTGAACCGGGTTGTTCCAGGGTAAAACAAATATTACCAGAATTATTACTCCATAGGTGCAACTGAACGTTGCTGGTCCCATGTTGAAATATATTGTAAATATCAACACTGAATCTTTGACTATTATGTACAAACTACAAAGCTGTTGAGTTACTTGATAACTATCTTTCAATGAAAAAAAAAACCCTTGATGTTAATACACTCTATAACCATGGAACAGATATAATCTCGGTTGTTTGTAAGCGTTTCCGACTTGTATTTGAAATGTTCAGTTTCCGGGCCTCGATTCGCTTTTCTTCTATATCATATTCACTTTTTTCAATTAATCGATGCAACTGAAAAGACGGTTCGAGTACATTGAGCATTTAATATGCAGGATATATGTCGATACCGTGTATCATATAGCCGGGCATGAAAGTCTGTCAACTTCGATGTTTTCCCTTTTATCTAGAAAGACTTCAGGAAGTATACAGCGTGTGAAGCGCGTGCCAACCTGCGCAGGTAAACTAGAAGCTTTAGATGGAAAAATCTCCAGATGTTTGCGGAGATCGATACCTATAGAGAGGTTTAAATCCGGTTCCTTATCTTTGTATCATTTTTTCATATTGAGCAAACATATGACCGTGAATTATTTGATATCAATATGCTCGTATCTTTCTGGATAATGCATAAATCTACATGAAATGAACATCGTTATTCGCATTGTACATCTCGTTTAATACGACATTTCGTTTTTATTGACGTTACATCACCAATACTTTACCGATTATTTGTCTCTGGCGTCACTGTGATATAGGTTATTGTATGTAATTGTGTATGTATGTAGTATGACTGTTTTTTTGCACATGACGGTTGTTCTAAAATCTTGAAATTGAGACTCTTTTAAAAATTACCTTATTATTTGAGTACAGGTTGGTGAATAGACAGATAGAAATGTTCTTACTTCGTGTTCGTTGTGTATGTTTCTTTATTTATTTATAATGGAAACTCATCTAAAAGTATTGGACAGTGTTTTTGAAGCACATCCATGTGTCTCTTTAAAATCGAATATGAACTCTTATCCATAATCAAAATCACAGAAATACAAATACAAGTCTATTACAGATCTGTGTAATAAAATTACCATGTTTTTCACTCGATTCAGAATCTCACAAAATAAGATAAGTATTTGTAGGTGCAAACACAATATCATATGCATTTCAGAGTAAAAAGAAAGATACCTTCACTTAAATTCAGTACATCTTAAGTCATCTAGTTCAGTTTATCGAATATAGAATCACCTTGTTTTTCAAGGCATCCGATCATAGACTGTCTAACTACATGTAGTGGGGCCTCCGTGGCCGAGTGGTTAGCGTGTTCGACTTCGAATCGAAGGGTCCGGGGTTCGATTCCCGCAGCGCCACTCCGCGGTTGGCCGTCCCTGTCTTTCGGATGAGACAGTAAAAACCGATATCCGTGTCACAGTAGGTGCTGGCACGTTAAAGAACCCTCCCTGCTCTACGGCCATAAGTGCCGAGCACAGGCTAAATTTGTCGCCCTTCCCCGGCACACGGTGACGTCTCCATATGAGTGAAATATTCTTGAGTGGGACGTAAAACAACAACAAAACAAACAAACAAACTACATGTAGTACCTTGGTTGGGCATTATATAACTTAAATCTGAAAACTTCTTTACTCCTGCTTTCCACTCAATCAAAATCTAGTATTAAGTAGAGTAGGATAGGTTCTCAGACTTTGGCATTTGGTATCAGACTAAGGTTCCTCAAGTTAGGAGCAATTGTCACACTAACCAAACACCTTTGGGATTTTAAAGATCGTATTATAAATGGACATGATTTTACGGCGCATCATTGGAGTTATGGAAGGGAGCATGATTCATTTAATTTCGACGTTCCTATTTCCTTGTAGGCACTATCCATTGTTGTATAGTGATTGATAAGATTTAGAATCGATCGACCGTATTTCATGCAGGAGTCATTCCTTGATCCAATCGACATTGTTTAGAAATGTATGTTGTCCGTTTTGGTTTCCCCATATACACAGCGCAGTCGACATAAAAAATTGCAAGTGGCGAGCAGCTGTCAATAATGCCCCATACGATTCATCAGAGGACTGTTTATTAACCGATGTCCGGTTTCTATCCATCAGTAACTGCTAAAATACCAGCTTAATACGTACTGATATATATTTGTATCGAAAAATGCAGAAAACATACATACATGTATATTATCTAGACTATAACATATAAATTTTATTATCATTATATTTCAAAGAGAAATAGAGATTACGCAACAAGTTGGGATTGATTATCATATTTATCCAACTCGAGTTAGTTAATTTTCAAAGTTTCAAAGTGTGAGCTTTAGCGAGCATTTTGAGACTTTGAAAAGTAACTAACTAAAGTAGGATAAACATAATAATCAATCAAAATGAGTTGTGTAATTTGTTTCTACCATAACACTTTATTATTTTTCAAATCAAAGTATTGAAAACATCAAAAAGAATTTTTCTTCAATTCCAGCCATAATGTAAGGGCACTCAATGTATTGTGACGTCAGGTATAATGACGTCAATTGATGGCGTCATAATTGAATTTTCTGACGTATCANNGACGTATCAGCCAATCAAAACGCTCGGAGGACGTTAACCACGTGTGGTCCATTGATATATTGAATCAACTGCAGCCTCGATTATACATCCGTTTTATAATTGTTAAACTACGCGTGTTATGGTAGAAAAGTATTTTAATAAAGATAATGGTGAAGACAGGAAGTGAAATACCTGTACAATGTATAGACTCTCTTGTTTTGATTTACATACGATGATAGTCACGTTTTCTTATACACAAATATTACACGCCGTAGGTGAGTAACTGGAATATAGGCCACCCTAGATATACGTAGTCATAAAGGTTCAACGAGGAACCGTTTGCCTATCTATAGACAGTTGTTACACATTTTGATGTCATTTGTTTCATTGCGCCTCGAGCAAGAGTTGCTTACCCGGAAAACCAACCAAACCAGTTTTACCTATCAATCTATCTCTATGTATTGATCTAAACAGTGGAAAATAAATGATTTAAGATCATCTACAATAAAACTGAAAGAACTTTGAAATTCATAGGTATCTTATTGAAGACCTTTAAAAATAAAGTTCAAAGCAACGAATTCATTAATATACGCATGCGTAATGTGACTGTTGAATGCTCGCTTAACGTGATATCACAGACTGATAAAAATGAAATAAAAGACAAAAACAATAACAATATCAATCCTAATTAAACATGGTAAATATATCCGTGTCATATTACAGAATATAGAAACATCAAGTACATAAATGGATGCTTATAAAGAGGATATCGATTTAAGCGATTATCCAATGTTCATTTTTTTAACTTCCGGATTCCAGTGCATTCACGTTCATGAATCACGTTTTTGAACTACCTTTTTAGTATTTTATTCACGTCTTTACATTCCAAATGATTATTCGATCATTTTTACAAGCAACCTGGGTCTTTTTGCAAAATGTTTCTTGTACCTTCTCTACATCAATAATTAATCATTTTCTTTCATGCTACAGTCAACTGACTCATTAGATTGTGAACAGTGTATTACTGATAATGAAGCAAGTATAATGACCAAAAACAAGCACACGCATAATTGCTCCTGAGTTGCTGCGATATTCGGTAATAATTATCTACAAGGTCCCTAGATATCGCTAAAAAGTGGAATAACTCCAAAGAGAGTTCGAAATCAAATGGAGCTAATTCGCTTTAGTAATTACATCGTGATGTAATCTGGGCAAAGAATTGGAGCGGCTGTATTTGTGTGGAAGTATGTTAAACATCTGTTTAACACAGACTTCTGTACGGTTGCATCGACTTTAATCCCTTGAATGATATTATAGATAGATTCATATCAATGATCAATGCTCAAGATATGTAATTTATTATATTAAGATGTAATTAGTCATGTCTGGTAAATGTCACGACGCAGTTATTGTGTAATTATTGTAAGTCGTGGTCAGTTGAGTGTTTAGTGCTACATCGTGGTGAGTTTCATGAAGATATTTTGAGCTCGTTTAACGTTGTCAATATATGTTTATGGTGTTACAACGTATACAAATATCTCTCAAATTGTTTTGTACCATTCGCCCAGTCCAAGCGATGTTTGAATAGATAAAAAAAGCATGCAAAGTATGGAAGCTTTTCTTACTTTCTTTTCTACAGAGATACGTATCAACAAAATTAGAGGTCCGTATACCGTCCATATATAAAACTATTTATGAACTCTTCAAATTATCCAATTTCAACAAAGAATGCACGCACGCACACACAATTTATTACATACATACATACATACATACATACATACATACATACATACATACATACATACATACAAACATACATACATACATACATACATACATACATACATACATGCATACATGCATACATACATACATACATACATACATACATACATGGTAAACATCTGTTCGCCCAAGGCCACCCCTGGTTATGGGTTTTGCATTTTTTTGTTTTTGCTATTGACCGAACAGTTACATTGTAGAAACACTGGGAACGATATAATCAAATTCCCACTTACAGATTGATTTTTAACAAGAGGTCATAAAAATTGAAAGAGCGGAATAATTATTCGCTTTTGAAATTCTCCAGGGGGTCGAAGAGATAGATTCATATCACCGTCAGTTTCCCGTCGCTAATTTTCACGTAGCAATACAAAAATCGGAACAACATTGTGGTGGTAAAACAAGTTAATCTAGATGTAGTTCTAAGGTCATTTTTATCTTGTATTTATGTTTTACGTCGCTGTCTACAACATTTGAGTCATATCGAGGCAGCACGTACCTAAGTGAAGCACGCTTTAAAATTCTGACCACCTATGCTAAGGAATTGATAGTTTGTACTTAGTGACCTTTGGCGTGCTAAGCGAGTCGGTGACAAAGGTTCTCGGTTTCCCTGTCTTATCCGAAGGAAAAATAATTTTCTGCGCCGGGGCTCAAACCATAGACCTCCTAGTCTGGAGCGCTGTACTAATGATCCAGTAACGTCTCCCTTATTTTAATTTTTTGTTTTATATTAATAAAACTTGAAACTGAACCCAGAATCAGGCACTTTGTCAGGAAATATAGTGAATTATTGACGATTTGAGCTGAGTCTTTGGCTGCCCGGATGTGGCCATAACGTTAAAGAAGAACCAACGGATATTCAAAACTAATGTCCTAAACGATTTGACAATTTAGGAGTAATAACAATCTCCACTACGATAACAAATAAAGTAAATAGTAAATAACTATAGAGATGGGACCAGGTGTCCAGACGGAGTCAGTGTCCATTATTGACATGTCCAATCCGTCCAAATGTTCCACGAAATACCCTACACGTTCAAAAATGTCGATGAAAGGGACACTTAACCAAAACAAATCAGAACAAAGACCGATCAAATTAAGTGGGGAATTGTAAATACATATCTTGTCTGTATCAATTCCCTTACTATAGTTTCAAAGAACACAAGAATAAGCCTGAAGTCAAAATGGACTTCTCTAAATGCACATGAAATCTAATTATGATAACAAAGAAATGAACATGATCGGTTTTGATTAAGTATTTGTTGTTGACATCTCACTGAACTTTGAATTAGCCTTGAAGGGTTTGTCCCTTTGAGTACAAAATATGGAGAATTGTTTTGATTTGAATTCATAATTTGTTTGACTATAATGATATCGCACTTGTTATTGGTCAAATGCTTAGTTAACATATTCTTGGCTTTTAAAGATTTAGGAAACGAGAACGAGAATGTAATAATAGAAGTCATGTAGGTAATCATTGGCTTAAAAAATGCATTTTACACAAATATTGTTATATACAGTCGACTCCTGGTATATCGAAACCAAAGAAGAATTAATCTTACTCTGAAATAAACACGTTTTCAAAAGAAAAACATGGGTCAATATATCAATATAGCAATTTAGCTGTGAAATGTAAACCATTTAAGATTAAGCGGGACTATTTGCTTCACTGTACATAAAACAAGTGGTAACCATCTTGAAAAAAGCCCGAGAACGAGGAAATGCAACACAAGTTGGATTGCCCACCTTGTCCTAGTTTAATACAAGATGTTTACCGATACATTAATTTTTCTGCTACACTTGACAGTGAAAGACAATGTTTACCCGTGAAAAGACTAGTTTCCCTAGGGAAAGACAGGTCGCGCGCGCTATGACGTCATCTATAGGAATCTAATAGCTGAACGTTATACCAAATCCGTGTGTACATACATTCTAGTCGTGGAAGTGTGGGAGAAAAAGAATCAAACATGGATGTGTTTACTGGAAAAGAAAATCTAAACCAGTGTGGAAAGAATCTGAAAGTTCAAGGCGAGGGAAACCCTCAAATTGGACAAACAGATTCTTACCACTCGGGTTGAGATTTCCCTGTCCAATCATCACATCCACGTAAGATTCTATTAATCTTTTTACCGCTGCAACTGCAACTAGATATTGCGAGCCTCTTCGCACAAAAATCGTATTAGACATATTATTTTTACGCAAATGCATATATACATTTGCATACATTTATATATATCTCAGTCTACAATTTTAAACCGGTATTTCATTTATACGTTGCCCTCTTTGTTTTTGCTTAAGATGACCATTTGTTTCTCCTAGAATATAACATCCATTGATAAAGATACTTTTATTTTATAAACCTATATGTGAAGAAGTAAGAAATATTAGGGAATACATGCACACAATTTAGAAAACATTCTACTGACTCCGGTTGGGAAACACACCCTTAGATTAATGTGCTGTAAGTTAATTATGAACAGCCCTTTTTGATATTTCGAACTAAGTCATGGTACAGAATATTTAGTCAATTCAGTTTCTATTTTAAATTTTCTAGATTTAGTCATCTTAGATACACTTAAGTAACTGATACCTTTTTCGCTTCTGTCCACTCCTCGCTTCCTCAATTGTGGTTCTCCATTTTGCTGGAAAATCTCCTTTTTACACCTAATATAATTATCATTTCCCAGAGGCCTATCTTGGACAACATTGTATCGGTAAACTCTGATTAGAACATCAGAGTGTATTCATTTATTTGTTTATTCAATGTAAATTGTAGTTATATCTCTGTTTTACGAGAATTGATCTAGACAATTGAATCACAAGAAACATATTTTTCAACTTGGATTCTTTTATCGCCCATTTCATCAATGGACGTCTCTTCTTTCGAAGTCAAAATGTAGCCTTTGTGGAGTCATTTGCACGTACCATTTCTGGATACTTCGTAAGTTAATTGTTTTTTCTTGCAATGTTAGAGTTTTACATTACATGAAATCAGACTGTAAACATATCGCGTATATAAATAAACAAGAGATTAAGGGATATACACTCAATTTGAGGCCTTTGTAAAAACTGAAATACACTTTATGTACTTTACAACGATGAACAAAGAACTTATATTACCTTATATAAATTCCTTTCGTTGGACCCGGTGTTGGCATGCGGAGGTCCGTACTTTGGGAGGTAATCTGAGTACCCGGTTAAAACCGACGTGTCGAGATTGGCGCCCAAGATATAGTCTGACATACTTCCCTTTGAAGTCTAAGGATCAAACCCGGTTCACATTAGTGAGAAGCAGGTGCGCGCTAGCCACTATGCTAATAGGACAACCGAGGCGTCTGTAGGATTAAAGCATTACGCTTCATAATTACAAGGATTCTCGCCTCGAATCCACCTTTATATAAAGACAGAAAACACCGATAACAATACTTTATAATGGAAGATCAGTTATCAATTTCACATATATACGTAGACAAAATAAATTCACATTTTTTCTCGACCTTTAATGTTTTATATTTCCATATTTAATGCTATTTGTAAATGTACATAATGTTTTTCATTTTCCTTTTTCCTTGAAATGGGGTGCAGAAACACTTCAGGTCACATGATGAAGTTTAGTCCAAACGTTCCGGAGTCAACAGGATTTAAGCTCGGAATAATGAAACAAAATGCAATTGGTAAGTAAATAATACATAAGTTGTATGTATTTTTATCTGACTAATACATTTGGATTGATAAGTTGTATTATTCTTTAACGTCCATCTCAAGAATCGTTCAGATGTAGGCGTCACTGGGTGCTGGTGAAGCGTGACAAATTTTGCCTATGCTCAGCACTTATGGTCGTGGAGCAGGGAGGGTTCTTTCACGTTCCGACAGCTACAATGACACGGGACCTTGGGTTTTACTGTCTCATACGAAAGATGGGCATAGCCAACCGCAGCGTGGCTAGAATTGAGCCCACGACCTTACGGTCAGAAGGCGAACACCCTAACCACTAAATAAAATTTGATAAAAAAAATATAGAAAGTGCCTGCCTTCATGTAGCATGTTTGTCAACAATGTAAGAGTTAGAACCCTTTAAATATACACTTTACTCTTAAAGGCGATATAACTCGCATACGCATTGTTAAAATAACATGTAGACCAATATTTCTGCCCAACAAATTACTGTTGTGTCATCGGATAAATCTGATGAATGAGACCAAAAAAAATAATTCTAATAATCATGATAAAAAGAAAAGGAAATGGCGAGAAATTATTTCAAATATTACAATTCTACTTTTTCAAGTTAGATTTTCAAAAAGATACATAAGACTCATGCTATATACATTATATAGAAGAGATACGACACAGTCACTGCGCTCAAACTCTCGCTTTATCACAATCAAAATCATTTTGAAAACATTGACAACGAAGGATAATCTACTTCTACCTCCCTGTGAATTGATTATATTTGAAAACAAATCATACTCGCGTCATTAAATGGTGGTGAGTTTACCTCCTCTAGATATTAATTCCTTGCTGAATATTAAAAACTTATATTAGCACGCGTTATACCTGATAGGTATTTTCTTTTTAAATGAAGCCTACGAAATGCAAAATCAGTTTCTCTCTTGCATGTTATGCGTTACATAAGCAAAAAATAATTTTCCTTGAAATTTTACGTTGTTTCTTTGTAGAAATGAATTTCTGCGAGACGGTTTTAATTCTACAAACAGTTCTCTGTATAAGGATAATTTTTTACAACACCAACAGTATAAGCAATGTTCAATCCGGTTGGAAGTTTTACTTCTTCATAAATGATCTCATTAAGTCAATTGGTAGCGGGAATATTATTGTTGAATTCTTTTCAGCTGCAACCGTGCCCAGTGTCTGCAAGTATCTCAACTGCATCGCGGCAGGGGACTCGGTTATGACGTCAGCAGCTTCCTTTAGAGCACGTGATGCTTTCTGCTCTCCTTCTGCGGCAATAACCTAAAAAAGTTCCCTTGATTAATAAATGTATAAATTTTCTAAAATACGCGTAAACAGATATTGACTTTGTCTTTACAACAAGAGTTCTATGCTCAATACATATTACCGTAGAGCAAAGAGCATTCTTTATGGTGCCGACACCTACTGCGACACGGGACATCGGAGTTAACCGTCTTATCCGAAAGACAGGGACAGCCAACCGCAGCGTGGCTTTGATTCAAACCCACAAACTCCCGATCAGAAGTCGGACACACTAATTCCTAAGCCAAGGTGGCCCCGGAAGCGATTCAGTCCCTGTCTTGTTCTGGGTACTTAATGCCTAAAAGAAATGAAATGATTTCTAATTTACGATAAAATATGTATCGCAAGGAAACGAAACGGAAGAGAGTTGCACAACAAATAACCACACACTGACCTTAGCCCTGGCTTCCCTTGACGCCTCAGCCTCGGCTGCCATTGCTCTTTGGAGTTGTAGCGGAAGTCTCACATCCTTACTGTAAAAAACAGATAGTTGAAAAAAAAAAAACAAATGTGCGTTCAAAGTTCAAAATACGAACAACGCCAATACAATAGCGATATTGGAATTCTACAAACAGTTAGCCTCAACAACACTTAATTATAAAAATACGAACAAAACCAATGCAAAAAGAGATATTAGAATTCTACAAACAGTTATCCTAAACAACACTTAACTATAAAAATACGAACAATGCCAATACAAAAGGAGATATTAAAACTCTACAAACAGTTATCCTCAACAACACTTACCTATAAAAATACGAACAATGCCAATACAAAAGGATATATAGGAATTCTACAAACAGCTATTCTAAACAACACTTAACTATAAAGATACGAACAATGCCAATACAAAAGGAGATATTAGAACTCTACAAACAGTTATCCTAAACAACACGTAGCTAGAAAAAGAGTAGCACAAACTTAAACCCGGGAGTGAGTTCAGGTGCTCCCGGAGTGTAAGCAACTCCTGATCCCCGTGCGGCACCCGTAAGAAGATAAAATAAATGTCACTTGCAGAGTATCATGATTACATTTATCATTTATCGTTCGTATTCGTAAGTTTGGTAAGCAATATATGTATCTATGCAATACATCAAAGTACCAATGATACTGATATGCCAGTTCATAAGAACCTAGATAAACAAGTTAGTTTAGAATTGTATTCAATCAATATACATATATACACAATAAATCCGTTTTTAAAGAGAATTTCTCGGAGTATCATACAGTATTACCACTTCGAAAATTGGTTAAGCTACAAAATGCAGATAGGTGAAAATGTTAATGTAGATTAGTAATGTTTTACCCCCCCCCCCCCCTCTCTCTCCATTAAACTTTAAAGGTAATTCAGGAAATCATTTTAAAAATAGTTCATTCTTAATAATACTACAGATAAAAGTGTTCTTTTGTTCATTCAACATGCATTTTACTCAATTTGTGCCATATCTATTTATCTTATACAAAATAGTTGTAGGTTATTGCCTAACTGAAACTTTCTATTTCACCTCTTAATCGATTATTATCTTTCTTTCAAATTAATCAGTTTACAAATTAATAGGAAAAAGTAAAAACAGAAAATATAAGCATAATGTCTGTCTTATTAGTTTACACTAATGACGCCATGATGACGTTAGCGGGCTTTGATCAATGCTGGCCGTTAATTGGCTCTATAAATGCCCGGGATCTTTATTTAGATAATGATAGAAACGACATAAAAATGTAATAACTGAAATAATCACTTTCAAAAACAAGACCTCCAGCTTGTGTACGTAAATATAAGTGACTAGATTTAACTTACATTTCAACCCGTTCCACTTTGACACCCCATGGATCAGTTGATTCATCCAACAATTTCTGTAAGATCAGAAAAAAATCAAGATAGAAAGAATCGAAGACAACATGGACAGTCACCTTTAAGTGTTACTTTGTATTTTTATCACTTTCTTATTGTGAACAAATAAAAAGGAGAAGCACCAAGTAATATTCCATTTTCCAAGTCCTAGCAAATACGACAAGCTAGAAATTATAGCAGTCTCAAAGTAAAAAGTAATTACAAATCCCAAATGGGATGGGAATAGGTGTCTGGAAGGAGCAAATGTTCCACGGATATCCTATGAGTTGACGGTTGAAAATGTAATATGTTCTTGATGTGACTAGCAAAATAAGCAAGCACACTACGTCTAGTGCTGTAATGTTTTTTATGTAGTAAAAGTGTACTAATATCAATATACATGTATCCTTATTTCACCCTACCATTGGTTCCATTAAATAGCTCAATTACTAGTCGGCAGAAACACGATACGTTGTACTACGTTTTGAATTAATGGTACTGCTACACGTTCCGAAACGAGCTATCAACCCATGTTCTCGATTTGCGGTATAAAAAAGTGATACTAGGAAGTGAACCAACACATAAAACTTATACATATAAGGAATACAAAATAAAGATTTAGGCAAACACAGACCCCTGAACATCCAGAGGTTGCATAAGTTGCTTAGGAATAAACATCCCTTGTTGACCGTTGCTTAGTCAAAATCAGTGTTTTAACAGCGAACTAGCGATTTAAAAACGATTATACACAGAGCAAGCTTTTGCATATCGAATCAGATAAGACGCATAATCAACATATGTCGGTGATTAAGATATACTTCTATTTATGGGAAGTAAAGGATGTTGAAGGTGAAATCACCCCTTTTGTCACAAAGTGGAGTTGTAAAACTATCGTTGTAATCTATTTTCAAAAATATATATTATTATTACACTAACATGATGCAAAGAACCTGGTCACGTTGAGCTGTCGACAAAACAATGAGCCAGGTTTTAGGATTAAGTTATTGATATGATAATAAATATATTATATACCCCTCCGTACTAATGGAAAAATAGCAAACTAAACATTTGGGGGGAAATTGAATTATTTTTTAACGCGCATAACTTAATAAGGGGGTTATTCGGTCAACAATTATTCAGAAAGCAAAGTACAGTGTGGGATTTCGGAAAGTTATATCATACTCCGTAAAATAAACAGTGTCAAAACTCGGAATTTTGATAAGTTTACAATATGCAGGGTTATTTTCGCCCCGCACTAGTTTCGCCTTAATCGACTTGCAAACAGTTTCGCCCCGCTTTAAATTCGGCCACTGTCTTCATAACTCTATTCAATCAATTTACTGTTTAAGTTCGCCCACGGACGATGAGGGTAAGAGGGGTGAACATTCCCTTGTATACTGTTCTACTTTTTGAGTTAGAAGCGCTGTTTATATATCAAAATAATATACAGAATGCCGTGTTCCGTTTACAGTATACAAATTCACAGAAGTCAACAAACAGTATTCAGATCTAGCATTACACAAAGGAATTGTCTGATGACAAAGGATAGGTATTATCTGGGTACTCGGATTTGCTCAACACATTGGGCGCTGAATTCGAAGGAATTAAAGGTTGAAGACCCGTCATACATGAATACGCACGAGTATTTCAATCACGTAGATATACCAACCATAAAAAATCAATGTGAGAAAGTCAGAAGAAGCTCTGGACATGTTACGATAAGAGTTTTGCTTTGCCGTTGTCCATTGGAACCTGATAATGATACTGAAAGCCCGCTTAATGGAATAATTCAAATTCTCCGGAGAAATGATGGTATTGCTCTCTTGGCTCCGTTCTTTCGAAAGCCCTATTAATTTGAACGAAAATTGTATCCCATTGGTTGCAATATGTTAGCGTTCGACTGTATTTGGCCATGGTGGTACTTGTCGTAATCCCTTGATATATTTAACCCCCTCCCCCTTGCTCCCCTCACTGAAACGATTTCTAGTATAGATAATAAGATTGGTTTGTTCTCTAAAACTTTGTTGTATTTTTTTCTTTCTCTTTGAGCTCGTTTCCCTGATACGGAGATACATTTTTAATTTCAGAGTGGACAGTAAACTAAGAGATATTTGGATCGGCCTTAAACGTTCATAGTGTCGGCAATGTTTAAGTAAGTTGGTTAATTTACCTGCATATCCGAGGATATAGCATCCCTCTCCGACAATACTTCCGACATTGTTCTGGTGCCCAGGATGTTACGTAACGTCGTGGATGCTAAGAGTTGAGTGGACCGATGCGCGTCAAACACGCTACAGACGGCTAATATTGGATCTGCAATTCTGTAGTAGACGACAGCGTCCACCGCCACGGTTACAGAATCCCTCGACAAAATCTGGAAGAAGAAATCACAATAAATAATAACCCATATCTGATGTGATAACTCCTATAAGGAAAAAAAAAGATGGAGCAAACACAGGCCCATATAGACCCAATTTAAGTGAGTGAAAGAACAGTAGCAGTTCCAGAAAAAGATATGTAAATTGATATATAGAGTATAAATAGTAAGTAAAATTTCGGAGGCATAATACATTTTTAATCTTCCGAAATCGGAGACCTTCGCGGGGAAATGGAAATATGACAAGTATTGGTATACAGGAATACACCTAGTTTACAAGAAACGTTAAATATTTTGGATTTCCTTACTCATACGGTTACGAAGGCAAATTTTAGTTTTTGTTGTTCTTGTTGATCCTATTGTTGTTTATGTACTGTTGTTTAACGTCCAACCCTATGATCTTTCATTTATATGGAGACGTCACTGAATGCCGGCGATGAGCTACACATTTGGCCTATGTTGACACTTGGGGGCATTGAGCAAGGTGGGGTCTCAACGTGCCGAAATCAACTTTGACACGAGACGGTAGTTTTTATAATCTCATTCGAAGTACAGGAAAATTTAACCCACTATGGAAGTATAAGTGAAGCTAGACGACTCGAACTTACAACGTTACAATCTGAAGGCAATCATACTACCACAGAGGCAAAACAGCTCTCCGCATTTGAGTTCAAAATGAGAGATAAAAGCTGCACATGTGAAACGTTGGCATGGATAAAATTCATGGGACTAAAGAGGTTTGTAGTACTTGTAAATATAAAAACCCGGAATAGAACGAGAGATACATTTAAGGTATAATATAAATATTTCATACAATCGTGCTTGATAATTCAATTTCAATGTTATCCGCGTCATGTCATTGCTTCATTATCATACGTATCTGCTGCACGCAAATATTACAACACAAACAACTCAAAATTAAATTCTGCACGACGGATTTGACAAAAACAATGAAAAAAAGAAAACGCGTTCAGAACTGCTTTGTCTGTCAAAGTATCAACTTGATATTGTGCCAAGGTTGGTTTCAGGTCTGGGATCTGTATCAGATTCAAACATAAAAAATATGAAGGATGAGCATTATAATATTAAAATGATAGCTGTAATTTGAGTTATTTAGGTGAAATATCTTAGGAAAATAATAATGTACATAGGAAGTAATACGATTTATCCGAAAGAAAACAATACATTTACGTATGTAGGTAATGAAAAAAAGAGACCAAAAAAATAACCAAGCCAGATCACACTCAGTGCGTGTCACAGTGGAATTAACTAGGAGAGTTTCAATGATTTTAGATGCGAGCAGTTGGATGAAACTTCAATAAAATTGGGTAACTAATAGTCTCAGGTCTGCGGTGCCGCATTTGTGGTACCGTATCGGAAACTTCAGTGCTATTTGAATATCACATGAGCATATTTGCATCCCGTGAAAATAAGGGACTAAATATAAGTCCTTACCTCCTGTGGTGGCACATCGTAAGACAACGTCCTCAGATCCAATTTGATCATTTCATCAATACAAGGGAAGAGAAAAAATAGACCTGAAAGTATAAGTAATTGTAATGGTAAAGATAATTGATTCATCATACACAAGTACATAGTGAAATCTAAAATGCGCACCTGAAAATATTTTCAGTTGAGTCTCCATCTGGAGAAATTTCCTAAATTTCCAAAATACATAAAACATTGAACATCTTTATTCCTGAGCAGTATCTTGCAAACAAATTTCGAGAACCATATCAAGTAAAATGTTGTCTTATTATCCAGTACCATATTCTACAGATGATTTTCTGGCTTCAGACCAATTTCCAATTTTGAAAACTTAAAACATCGATCGTGACCCGTGACTCCATCATTGTGATAAATGTACCTTTGACCAGTGTTGTAGAACAAAAGAGACGGGTGCTGCTACCTAGCAGGAGATGATAAATCTTCCCGGACACATGATTTCACTCTGTTTTCGGGGTTAACTTTTGGTCTGATTTGGAATTTTGCTTACTTTCGTTTTGCTTTTCTAGGTTTTGTTATGTTATTTTTTTTTATTGAGGATCTAGGGTTTTCTTTCCAACTTACTCTGATATATATTTATTTATATATACATGTGGTGGTTTGGTAGATTTCAAAAACAGGGTGGCGTGAGGTTTGAGTTTTATTCATAGCTATAAACCTAGAATTTATAGACTATTAACATACCTGGTCCTTTAGGTCCTCCTGGAACAAGGCGCCCAAGTCGGAAGATAACCGCTCTCTCATATTCTTGTACAACCTGGGAGTAAATAAATAAACGGTAGTATAAATTAGTAGTATCGATTATACTGTGCACCTGGAATTTTCGGGTATTGTAATTTTCGCTTTTTGCGACAAAAATCCTTTCACATGACATTTGCCTCAAGGCAAAGTAACTTACCAAAGATATGTTTCTCAATACTTCAGACGTGAAAAAGGAAAGGTAACGAGTAACGCACAATTCCCTAACTCCCATAAGAAATACAAAATAAAGATTCAAGCAAACATGGACCCTTGATATATCAGAAGTGGAATCAGGTGTCGAGGAGGATAAATCATCCCCTGCTGACCGACCATATCCACTGTAAACCCTGTACCTTGATCAAGTAAACGAAGTAATCAGTAGTCAAATTTAAGATGTGATGGACACCTAATAAATGGTATTAATACGTCAGATAATTCAAACCGATGGCAAGTTGTATTGGTATTAGCAGACTATATCGTTTTAACGACAATATAACTTGCAATGTGATTGGCAAATTATTTCAATTCAATTTGTCAGTTTGTCCTAATAGAAACTTATTTGATTGGTAACAAAAACAATATTGTAAGAGATAGGGTTTTTATTTTTCTCATGCCTATTTCTTATGATAAGGATATTCATTAGCTACCAAAAACCTCATAAATACATTTGTATATAGTAACACTACTTCTATAAAACTTTTGACATTATTTCAAATTAAGCGGAATTTCAATATACCGAGGTTTAATATAAGTGGGTCCACTGTACACTGTCCAGGATGAGTACAACATTCTTACCTGTCTAGTTTCAGTTTTATATTGGCTTGTAGTTTTGGCAGTAGATCAAGTCACGGCCATTATATACCGGATAAGAGACTTTTCACTTCAGTAGTATATTGATATCTATTTCTTAGCTTACTAGAACACAGCAGATTCCTTATTTTTTATATTAATTTATTCCGCAAATTTGTCGTTTTCTATCAAATATAAAAACTTAAAATCGTGTGTTATCAATGTCAAGGAATTTCGCGTTTTTAAACCCGTTTATTAAGCATTATTAAGCGTAATTCATTATCTTATATGTAATTTTTGCGTTTTATGATTCCATCCAGAACAAAACTGCCAGATCGAATAATGGCGAGAATGTTTAATCGCGAAATTGTGCGAATATTGTTTCCTCGTTTTTATTTAGGAATCTTCAGTATACAGAGGACAGTCTTTTCAAACTTTTAGTACTAATTTATCAGTCAGCAAAGGCAGTACAAAGAGGCGCGATTTATAAAAACCATCCGCAATACTGACTGAGCCAGTAATTCGATATTTTGCAAGCGATTGCAAGAAAACACATCCCTACATCAATGAATAAAACTATTCACAGACAAAACTTTCTGCACGATATTAATCAAATTGGGTAGTATTATGATCAATTACCAAATTCTTAGACAATTTCCCCTATCAAACTACAAAATTCGGAAGTCATTCTCAACAGTGAAATTGTCCACCACATTTGATTTGTCTGAAGAGAAATTCATGCTATTAGCAGTGTCTCTCTCGCCCTCATATCGTATCTTTTTTGATAAAAAGAATC
Organism: Pinna nobilis; assembly: GCA_016161895.1. NCBI lineage: Eukaryota > Metazoa > Mollusca > Bivalvia > Pterioida > Pinnidae > Pinna > Pinna nobilis. The sequence goes on from JACSZP010029282.1 coordinate 23,102, forward strand.
CCAAAAGAAGCACTTAGAAAGCTCTATTTTTGTGATATCTGGTTTAAGGAGTCGACTTATAATGGGCTTTTATGATTTCAGTAGAGTAAAGTGTCCGACTAGGAACCTATTTGAGGATGTCTGTAGATTTAAATTTTGAATAAACAAAACATCTTTATTTGGAGTTGGTAATACTTGTCTTATCTCCCACCGGATCTAGTTCATTTTAAATTATTCCACTGCTTTAATGGAATAGTTCTAGTTTTTTGTGACTTATTTTGTTAAACAAAGCGCCTTTTAAATGTACACCCGAGCGTATTATGTGTGAGATGCGCTTTAATGAACACGAATTAAAGAAGAAGATTGGGAAATACTCATAAGTACATGCACACTAACATGTACTAACCCAATGTATGTTTACATCTAGTTTCACATGTCGATCACTTTATACGGAGAAGAATGTAGAGACGTGAATACCACAAATTCTCAGAAGTAACTTACCGTACTTGCCTCCGACAATGATAACTTTAACGTTGAATTAACTTCGTTTTATCAAAAGTTTCGTTGTTTCAGGTTTTATACACATAAATGGTAAAAACACGGGACGCGGAGATTTCGTTCGTTATTACCAGAAATCCGTTGTTCCCGACTTCGCTATTTTCGAGGTTCACTGTATAAATGTAAATTGCCAGAGGCCGGTTTTATGTCTTTATTTCTCTGTGTAAACCGTTTTTCTAAAGCTGTGAAATTTAGTCTAGGTTTCGCTATTGAAAGCACAGCTGAATCTATTGCTGAACCTTAAACATATCAAACTGCCCTATGTGTCAGCTCAATGTTACAATCTTTGTCATTGTAAACAACATTGTTTTCCACAGTGCTAATTGTATACGAAGTGAAATTGAAAGTTCAAGTTCATCGGGACGGGACTTGAAAACAGATATATCAAGTAACACTAGTTACTAGCACGATAAAACTACATGTAAATGTATATCTCTTTAAGACTTGAGTGACAAACATAGGTGGAAAATTAAGTCAATTCGTTGATATCTTCAAAGGCATGGGAAATTCTCTAGAGTGGGACTTAACGGTAAAATAGACTTGGTCTTGAACTTACGTTAATTTGCGTACAAAGGGAGAGTGGGAAGAAACATAGAAAAGCCAGGATGGAGAAAATCCATAAAACATAGCCACAACATCCAATACTTCCTCCTGATTCATACTGCTGTTGTTCTTCTATCTGTCCTGAAAATAGGAAAGAAGGGAGGAAGATTAGAGAGTTTGTAGAAAAGTAGGTAGGTCGCTAGTTAGGAAGGTAGATAGGTACGGGTGTATGCATGTCTGTCATTCTTTATGTGTCCTTGTAATGTGTTGTCTGTATTTCTGCATATATCAGCAAATCAAAGAATAAAACAATCAGCCTCCGATTGTCTTATATTTCATTTTTGCAACCAAGACGATATACTGATGTAAAATTTGATCATTTATAAAATAAGGAGCCGCCGTGGTCTAGTGGTCAGTGTGTTCGTCTTCTGATCATGAGGTCAAATTCGAGTCACGCAAGCTGCGCTTGGTTTTCTCTTTTGGATGAGACAATAAAAAACCGAGGCCCCGTGTCACAGTAGGTGTTGGCATGTTAAACGACCCACCCTGCTCTACGGCCATAAGTGCCGAGCATAGTCAAACTTTGTCGTCCGTCATAGTCACATGACGTATCCATAAAAGTGAAGCTTCTTCAGTGGGACGTTAAGCGACATGACAACCAACCATCCAACTTGTGAAATTATCAACAGACTGAACGTTGATTCACTGCAAGTGCCTGAATATAAAACATTAGGTGATTGTAACAGACTTTAGCTTCTCTCAGTGACTTAATGTTTCTACAGTAATTCTCAGACAAACAACATTTTACAATGGCGGACAAGGTAGTTTTTGCTATCTTAACATACAAAAACGATAAATACAGTTTAATCTTTTTTTTTCTTTTGTTACACGGACTTCAATTGCAAACTGTTCGATGTCAATGTCGAATAATTACTTAACAATGCCATATTGTTGAATGCGGTAATTAAGTTAACAACATGTTCTCATAGGTTAACTGACCTAATAAGAAATTTATAAAAGCTTACCCATTTTCTCTCAAAATAGCGTGGTCCTGTTTGTCTTTGTAATAAATTACCCAACACTCCAAACTGTCCAGAGTATTTCAAAATCAATATAAGTACACGTAATATACCATATCTTATATTCAATAAAGGACGTGAAGCGGAACTTGGTTAAATGGGCCCTAGTTTTAAATTCCCCGTCGTTATGTAAAATAAGCAAAGCAACTTGGGCTTTTTTTTGTTTTTTGTGGTTTTGTTTGTTTGTTGTTGTTTTGCTTGTTGTTGTTTTGTTTTTTTTTTTTTTGTTTTGTTTTGTTTTTTTGTTTTTTTTTTTTTGCATGTACAGGTATTTGTAAATAACTTTGAGGAACCACGACTGAGAAAGACTACACTGATATTGATTTTTAAGTTTCTTTCAGTTTATAAAACTCAATCGATTAATACAAATGATCGCTCCCCAAGCATGACCAATGCTCGCCCAGCTCCTTATTTTTTTTTTCTTAACTTTTAATAGGAATTATAAGATGGATCACTTCGTTATATTTTCATAAATCAGGCCGTCGATTGAAGATTTGTTTGCTTATCTAGTTTAGTCTTTTAACTCATCTATCGATTCACTAAATTATTGTTATATTTTTCTACTTAACTTTTTGCTTATCTAGGCAATACATTGTACCTCAAATATTCTGTATTTCAGTAAAATATAAAACAATTACTCGCGTTTTTGTATTGGGTAATCATTTTTAAAAAAAATATTCAAGACGGATGAGTCTTGAGGGGGATATGCCATGCCCTAAGAGGTTTACATTTAACAAAACACTTCGAAAACAAAAATTGGGCCGTCGTGGCCCAGTGCTTATCGTGCCCGACCTCTGATCGTGAAGTCCCGGGTTCAAGCCTAAGCAACACCGCTGTTTGATGTCCCTGCCTTTCGGATGAGACAGTAAAAACGGAAGTTCCGTGTCATAATAGGTGTTGGCACGTTAAAGAACAATCCTTTCTCTACGGCCATTCTCTAAGTGCCGAGCATAGACAAAATATGTCGCCCTTCATTGTTACATGGTGACTTCTTCATATAAGTGAAAGATATTGAATGTGGCGTTAAACAGCATAACAACCAACCACCCAACTGACCCCTGAAGATGCCAGAGGTTGGACCAGGTATCTAGGAGGAGTAAGCATCCCCTGTCGACCGGCCACATCCATCATGAGCCCTATGTATGGGCCCAGCAGAGGGTATTTTTTTTTTACTAGAGATCTTGCCGCATACTTGGTCGTTTGAATTTACTGTAGTAAAAAGGGAATCCTTCTGGCGACCTCTCGCGAGAGTTCATTTGAATGTCAAGATGGTGGCCGCTGAGGTTGCTGAGACATGGAATTATAAACAATTAAGAGAAATTATTAATTTACATCATTGAGTGAATCAGAGATTTAAAAAATTCTTAAAGATTGTTTTACCCAAATCGTCAGTACTTTTTGAATGGCACATGAAATTAAATGAAAATTTGTCGATTCAAAAGAGGTCTGTCAACTACAAGTTTTTCCCACAAGAGTTATATGGGTCGAAATAGAAACGAAGGTGGGAAGTGTGACCTCGACGATTCGATAGAAATTAGGTCGTTCCCGTTTGGGTTTAACAATTGTTTTCCATGCTTAGACGTACCGTTCAGTTTTTTTTTTTTCTGGGTACACTTGTGAACGGGTTCTCTCTTCCAGTGGTCGCCCAAAATGACTACAAGATTGTCGACTACGGCGAAAAGAAAACATAAACCGTTACTTTTAATGTTATCTGATTCCCTTTTAGTGAAGTTGGAATGTATTCTTGAGCATAATGATTTCTAAGTAGTCAGATCGAGATCAAATGGCATTTTCAATCAAAAATGATAAATAGAACGACTAGTATGTCATTTAGCTAGATATTCATAGTCTCTGCCCAGATACAGTAGCGAGACAAAAGTAAGTTCCCAACATTTTTCCCTATATATCTTATATAAAACTGCATTTTAGCAAAAAAATCTCCTGCATTTGTTTAATGTCAGATTTTCTTGAAATGTTCACAAATAAATAACAAGAAACCGCTAAAGATGGTATGGCCGGATTGCAAGGCCTTGATAGAAATTAAACAAAATTGTTGGCTCTGACAGTCAATCCTTTATCATTATAGTCCACCCCCTAAATTATTGGTTTGACCCCCCTCTTACTATCAACAAGTACATGTAAAAATATTACTAAATTATTTTAAACTGTTCTAATTCAAGTCATGATGAAATATTAAAAATTATTCATAGGTTCCTTTAGAACACATGACAACCCAATCTTCACCCCTCATTACTTCTTTGATCCACCTCCAAAATTCAAAATAGAAAAAATTGTGATTTAAGTTCTCATCAGGATCTACCTACATGTAAAGTTTCAAAGAGATACCATCTATGGTATTCCCATAATTATTGACACTGACAGTCCACCCCCCATTATTTGTTTTTTTTTTGTATCCCTCCCCCCAAAATAAAAAATAAAGGTTGTGTTGGGTGGTACTCATCAAGGTCTATCTACATGTGTAGTTTCAAAGAGATATGACCTATGGTCTTCCCACAATGGATCTAAACACAAGAGCTAAACCAAATTGTTGACGCAGACAGACAGACTTCGCCATTTCATAAGCCGGATTTTGTTTCACAATCCGGCCAAAAAAGTATGAACATGATAGATAGATGTTTCCAGAAATGTCCAAATCTTAATACCAATCAATGATATCGATGGTTGGTATGTCGTATTGTTGTATAACGTCCTCCAACCCCCACCCCCGCCCCATGAGAATCTTTCACTTTTATGCCGTCAGTGAAGGGTTACATATTTTGGCCTCAGCTTGGCATTTACTGAGCAGGAAGGGTTCTTTCACAGGGACCCCTGTTTGTACTGTCTCTTGATAAGAAATACCATAAATACTCATCATGATAATTGCTAGCAAAAAAAAAAAAAGACTGAGAAGAAAATGAAGGACGAGAATTATAACAATTAAATTGACGATAACGACGATGACGATGATTGATCAAAATACGATATCGCTAGATCTAAGTTTTTACACATACGAATACAATGTACTTATAACGAATTGCAAATGTTAAAATGTGTAGGCCTTACTCGACGTCTCCTAATAAGTGACAGATTATTTTCGTTGACGTAAAACAACAACACTGTAACACGGACAACAACATATCGGTTTAGGACACACACTCCCCAACCTTGAAAAATTTCCAAGGAGGAGATTTTTCAATCTCAGAGGGGAGACTTATTTTACTAAGAGTAAATATAAAATTTTAAGATTTCCAAGGGGGAAACGTGTCATTGTTCATAAGAAATTGGCATGATTTTATGTGAAGAATAGGAAGTCTCCTTGTTTATTCGGAGACTTAGCAAGTATGGGGATAAATTGATAAGTCTAAGTCCTACTTGCTACCGGGAGCAATTTTATTTTAGATCACTGTAATTGCGGTGTGCATAATCATATTCAGATATACAGTGGAACCTTGCTATTAAGACCACCCAAGTGACTGATTAAAAACCGGTCTGATTGGTGAGATGGTCTACTAAGTGAGGTTGTTCAGCCTTAAAGAGCGATAAAAGAATTGAATGTTGATGGTCCTTTGTGGTCTAGCTGACTCAGTAAGTGAGGTGGTCTCTAGCTATAAGCGAGTCGTGATCTCCTACATGTACATACTGATTTTATTTTTACTTTAGTACACTGACCAATATGTTTTAATGCAACTGCAAATTTGGTAATACATTGAAATTATTACTTTCATGGTATTTTTCTCAAATATTAGTGAAAGTATATCCTGTTCGCTTCTGTTTCAGTGTTTTGTGAATATCACCTGATTACTACATGAAAATAAGTAAGAAAAGAAATTCTAAACAAAGAAATATTGGAAGACCCATAGGCCTAATAAAATACTTGTCCTATTTATGTGTCATGTAGGACATTCAAATACTTGCTATATCTCTTGTGAAAATAAGCCGTGCATTATTGCGTCGAGATACAAATGATTAATTTAGTAATTGAATGGAATGAATATAGAGTCCCCATATGTGTGCCCCTGCGTCCGCGTCAGTATTCAATCGTGGATATCAGATTAAATATCTGATATGCTTCGATATTTATATACAGTGAAGGTGTGTTTAAAATAGAAAGATTATAAATGCTAGCACACTTTTCTCTGGATGCAAACTTATCTGTTTAAGCCATTAAGAATTACACATAATTCTGCTGCTTAATCGGTCGGCCAATCATTTATATAACAAGTGATCTTACAGACTACATTTTTCATACAATGCTATCGTTTATTGTTTGCAGTGGGCTGTGACGTCACACACTTTATACTACATGCGCTCGACCCTAAAACTCCATTCAAACCTTCCATTTTCTTTGGAAAACAACAAGAAGATAATTAATCGTCAGATATAGTTAAATTAGACCAAAACTTTGCAGATAGGTTTTCCAGTAGTCTTGGGGACAATAAGGTAAGTGCGGCCTGTAGTATTTTTAGTCGCTGATGCTCGTGTTTTGGTGTGATTTCATTGAGAAAAATTCACTGAGTAACAATCAAAATCCTATGGATTTTTGCTCTCGATTATCGGGTGCATTCTACACAGTCTAGCTACCCCGTTTTTGTTTATTTGTAGTTTCTAGTGTCATCCTAGTAAACTGCAGATTGTAAGCTTCATAAACATGTGTTAATTTTGTTGATTGGCCATTGTTTACATCGGGAAATCCCGCGTGCAATCCGGTAAAATTTTTGTCACGGCTATTCACTCGGCTGATATTATACATGCCTTCTCACCCACTATACAGCATTATCATTCCAACTCCGGCATATTTATTCGCACTTGTCTACATTTCCTCGGCGTTTCTTTGTTTGATTATTTTTGTGGAAGTCGGATTGAGTCTGTTATTTTGTGGAGTTGAGAGGTCAATTTGGTGACATAAACACGTTCGGAACAATTGATGCAACTTGGAAATTGATGTATTTTCGCTGATAGTGTATTTATGCATAATTTCTTGTCAGTAAACCAATCCGTTTCTTTATCGAAGTCGGCTCGCTGCAAAATGGAAGCCATTCATATGAATTGAGGTTGGTGGTTTGAAATATTTTAGTAGATATATTTCCTTTTAATTTGCCTGATTTTATGTAGGGATGTTGTTATAAGTAAGATTACAGATAGGTTTGACCAGCATTTTAGGTAAGGGTCTTTTGCACCTGTATTTTTTACAAGTCTTTTTAATTAATACAGGAGCTGTTGTTCTGATCTGGTTATTGTAGCAGTCGGCTAGATAAATTATTCCAAACATTAATTTGATCAGCCATTTTTATTTCTAACATAAACAGTGCTATGTTATTTTCTCTTCATGTTCTGTGCATTTGTTCCTGTTCACAATATCTGATGCTTTCTGTTGTTGTAAGTGTGAACAAAATCTGGAAATGAAAATATTAGATCCTTATATTTAATAAGAAGTTAAAAGTGAATTATAAAGATAATGATATATATCTCAACCAAATTAAATAA
>JACSZP010029284.1:7503-20495 GCA_016161895.1 Pinna nobilis
TAAGTCAACTGAGAGAGCTGATGTAACTCAGTGCTTAGCATATCCGATTTTTGATCACGAGTTCGTGGGTTCCAATGCAGACCCGGGTGGCTTTTCAAGTCCTGCGGACGAGAGGGTCAAAACCGAAGCCCCGTGCCACAGTATGTAATGGCACGTAAAAGAACCCACACTGCTGCCTGGCCATAAGTGTCGAACACAGACCAAATACGTTAAATAACTATAGAAACAGGCAACGGATTAGCTCAAAATTAATGTTAAATGCATATTAGCATTACATAATTCAGATATTAAGGCTTCCTTAAATTGATTATATAAGAATAAGTAAAGTGATTAGACTTTATAGGCACAAATTCACTGAGTGATTATCTCACTCGAAGACTTCCTTGTTATTTCTGACAGGAGATTGTAGATAAAATATTACTACCACATGGACAATATTTCAATTTTGATGCTTACGCGATATGTTGTTCCCAACTGCATATTTTACATTGTAGTCTTTATTAGGTTTATCTAACTCGTAGGATAACCAACAATGAATAATTATTCCCTCTCTCTCCCCCTCTCTCACAAGATTATTCAAAAATAATATATTTTCATTTTATATTTCCTCATCTGCGACGAATTGGTTATCTATCATGCTAGAGAGAGGGCAACAATAATGTTGGAAAAAATGTTGCCCAGTCTCAAAAGAAATGAATGTGCTTAAAACTAGGTCTACCATAAAAAAAAATCAATTAAAGACCTACTTTTTATAACCTCACAATTTCATCATTTAAAGGTAGGGACCTGATTTAAAAGAGTTTTATATGGTTAATCTTTTTTTTTAAATCAGGAATTCCAGATTACTGCTGTTCGCCCCATTCGATTGAAACAGAAAATTAAATACACGCATTGCATATAAGGTTCGCTGATTGGTTGGTCGGTGGTATTGTATGACTTGCGGATGGCCGGTGGTCTCTTCCTGGGTACATTTGTAACCGGGCTCTCTCCTCCACCAATAAAAACTGGCCGCCACCATAAGACTGAAAGATTGTCGAGTGTGCCGTTAGGCAAAAACAAACAATCAAAACAATAATATATTGTTGTATGACATATCACTCAAGACTTTGTCATTTACATAAGGAAAAAAGGTAAAGGCAGTGAACAGTGATCGATCTCAATTCCTACAAAAATTGCAAAATAAGGAGTTGGGCAAACACGGACCCTTGGATTCACCAGAAGTGGGATCAGGTGCCTAGGAGAAGTAAGCATCCCCTGTTGACCGGCCACATCCGCAGTGAGCCCTATGCCTTGTACAGGTAAACGGAGTAATCCGTAGTCAAAATCAGTGTAAAGAACGGTCAAGCAACCGTTATGAAATATGTCAGACAACAATCTACCCAATGATAGACCGTATCGGCAAACCAGATCATTGTATCGACCGTAGAGATCAGCGTATGGCAGTGAAGCAAGACAAATTTGGCCTATGCTCGGCACTTAGAACCGTAGATCAGGGAGGTGTATTTAGCGTGCCGACACCTACTGTTACACGGTATTTACACTTTTACTGCCTCATCCAAAGAACAGGGGCAGCCAACCCGGCGCAGTGGGGCGCGGGTTCGAACCCATGAACTCACAATCAGTCAGTCAATACGACCACTACTTATAAGGTTCAAGTGGCAATACATTTGCTTAGGGATCAGGAGCAAAATACTAGTACATGTATTTTATTTTATTAAATATCGGGGTGTCCGAGTAGCGTAATGGTTTTCACAAATGCGAACCGTGTTCGATACTCAGACCTGCCTAGGTAGTATGTGAGATGGTATGGCGGTCGCCAGCTCCCCTTGCAATGACCTCCGCACGCCTGCGTCAGAGCCAACGAGAGATATCGATATTGGTTAGGTATTTATAATCGTTGTAAAATAAATAAAGTTTAAATTTGAAATATATTTAGTGTATTACGTAACATTGCCCGTCATACGCAATATCACCATCGATTGCTAAAACAAAAGGAAAATGGATTTTACAAATCTGGGTTAGTTAAGTAAACAACTTTGATTGCAGAGCATGCAATAATGGTTATAAAATACGAAATATACAATTAAATTCAATACTACTGAACAAAATTTAGAATTTACCTCGTGACATTTACTAGAGGTATGACAGTGAGTAAAATATAGAGAGCATATTTCAAGACTTTCAACCCTAATTGTCAAAATGGAATATTCCATTCTATCCCCTTAGACCAGTCTATTGTGTGGTCAGTGGAGATGAAAGGCGTGAATATTTGTTAACGTGGGCGTGCCCACGAGAAACAGAACGATGATAAAAATTTATCGGATTTGCCTACCGTCTGTATGTATTTAGCAATCATTTATTCAATATGTCCGAATGAATATGTCAACCATTCCCTGTTGACATAGCTTTTGTTTGAAGAAGATGATAAAAGTAATTTTAAACGATTTGCACGAAATTTGTTTCAGACATCGGTTAAAGCGTTATATAGATAGTAATGTACATGTATACTTTAAACGTTCTGCGGTAAAACTGCCCGCTGTTCCCATTCAATGCGTAAAATGGATTTGGTTTCTTCAAAAAGTGATGACGAAACTCTCTAACGGTACCGGTAATTATCAATTGACACATTTATAGGTTTGAAAAAACTATCAAAGTTATGAAACACCAATATGTCCTCAAAATTATAACTCAAGATAAATTTCATTTTACGAACCCCTTGTATATTACACTTTGTCTTGAAGATGGTTAGTTTTGAAATGTGAAATATATATCTACATGTGCTTTCCTCTGTTTCGTATTATAAACAGGAGAAGGAAGTTTGTATGCCTGAAAAGCGTTGACATTGAATAATTGTCCACAATAACTAATCAAGTGTAAGAGATATCTGTCTCATGCGACCTATATGTATGCGTCCAAGTGTTTTGAAATAAACTAAACTTCTCGCGAATATTACTGGACTTACAGTATTCAGAATATAAGACCTGTTACAATCATATTTAGCATAACCTAAATAAATACCATGTAATGTCATACACCTTCAACTTGGATAATTTTTTCAGAATGCATGCAGAAGATGAAAATAAACATTGCAGGAAAAAACAAAAGGCATATACAAGCATATTACTCCTTATGTACTTGTACATGTATCTGAGTTTTGTCGTGTAGATTGATAAACATGTACTTGTATTCGCAATAAAAGCTATTATTTTTTATTTTTTCTAATTTTTGATACTCTTTTTGTACCAATATATTTCGAAATTTCCATAACAGTCAAACGGTAATTTATCTATTAATCCACCTTTTTGATACACATCGAACATATCGTTGGTTGAACGTAACAGAAATTCTTTGTGATAGCATTAATTCTAGAAAATGAGCACCAAGCTCAAGATAGCTAATCTGGAACATCTAAAGTACAAAATGTACCTGTAATGTTTATCCATGGAAACCAAAGTCGTTTACCAACTTCGTTTTTGACATAGCAACCGTGTGAGTTGCTGCCTACTTATTAATCAATCATTCCAGCATATCTATTACGATATACATATTATTTCTAAGTAAAACAATTTTTCCATCAACCAAATTATTACCATTAGTCAAAATGAATCTTTGGATACAGATACAGTCTAACATGATTTACGAAACCGTCCAAGGGAAGGAGCGAAAAGGGTCACATATGACAGGTGGTCTCTTAATTCAGGTGATTTATATAGGAAAAATCTAATTTGGGAACCATATATTAAGGTCACATAAGACAGATTTTCCTTTAATTTAGTGGGTCAATAAGGCAGGTTAGACTGTATTGAATTTTTCTGTAGTCTCCAACTCTTATGACGAGGGGTCAAAATTGGCATTCTGGGAATTCATACTCTCTCTCTCTCTCTCTCTCTCTCTCTCTCTCTCTCTCTGCTAAGCAACAGCTGAAATTCCATCTCAAATTACCACTAGATGAAATTAAAACAATTATATCGAGTGGAATAGCGAACACTGCATATAATGTGTTTAAAATAATAAACTATGGTTTTAGAATTCGCTCTTGAAATGTTTTGATAAAAGTTCGCATCCTTTCATCTCCAATTTGTTTATCAAGCTACAGCTCTAATTTGGTTCATACTTTATACGTTTTTAAATAAAATTTCGGTAGAAGGACTTGGCAGTCTCATACATGATCACCAGAACGACGATGGATGTTGACGTCCCTCACAAATNNTGTGCTTAAGTGTTCTACAGTATCTAAGGCAGATGCTATCAACATCTTTATAATGCTCGTATCTGATAAATGACTGAAATTGCTAAGAGAGATTAAAAGAAATAAATGATAAGTATTGCGTTTTACATTCCGGGGTTTCGAAAAAATATAAACATGTATATTAGTACACGCAGCAACGCACTGTCTACCTTTCAAGATAACGTTTAATGCCCTCTATTATTATACGATAAAATCATAATTTCTTAGCTAAGAATTAAGTTCACCTTGATTTATTACACCGATATCATGTCTTTTCAACAAAATGATTTTGTTCTAAAAATGAAAAAAGCAAATATTTTGTATCCTGTCAACCATTTTACTTCAGCCTGTTGTTTGTTAGTTGGGTCTTGCGAGCTTTGGTCACTGCTGAGTACTCTACTACCTATAATACACACTGGTCTTGCTTACTTGTCTCTGATTTACGTGGGTAGTGCCTTAATATGGGTAGACAAACGCCGCCAGAACATTGTTCATACATTCTTATACTGAATTTAACGGTTTTCACGTCATTGTTCAGTTTAGAGAGGTGGACTTATAGGTATCGTGTTTGTTGGCCTAATATGTTATTGGTAAGATCACAGAGGTTGTCTATTGACTTTACATGAGTGGTCAGTTTAGAAAGGTTGTCTTTTGGCCTAATATGTGTTGGCGTCACGTGGGTGGTCAGTTTAAAAAGATTGTTCTTGGGTGTTATGTTTGTTGGCATTACGTGAGTGGTTAGTTTACAGAGAATCTTTTGGTTTAATACTTAATGGCGTTTATGTGAGTGGTCATCTTAAAGAAGTGATATGTTGGCCTGATATTTATATGCTTTACGTGATTGGTCACCTTAGTGAGGTGGGCTTTTGGTCAGACTAGAATGAACTACCTCTCCGTCAGTCCGCTTTTTCCCTTCTTCTCTGTGGACATGTTTTCATATATCGTTCCTATCCGTGCTCTGTATTCTGAAACAGATTTCAGGAAAATTCATTTGTATCGAACATAAACATACAATTCTGCTCCACGTGCAAATGAAGAATAATAACCAAGATTATTTTAATACAGATGAAATAAAGATTTCACTTAACTCTATTATCGTTGTAATTGATCAGGAAACCAGTTATAGAACGCTTGAAGATGGCGGACTAGCAAACGCATGGAGTATTTTATTCAAGAACATGAACTAACGCAACGACCTGGCAAAGATAACAACGAACTCTAAAAACTACAATGTCACGACACAACATCTCACCTACAAGGGGGATATAAATTACTCTCTTTTATTTTTGTACTGAATCTGATATTCCCTTGAATGATTATGCCAATGAAGAAAAACAATATATTATACAACTTCATTTAGACGTTTGCTAATTGGTATTTAACTCCCCTCTCAACAGTCAATTAATAAGTATGGCGGCATCTTACTGAAACGTTGACCTGATCCAGACGCGGTGTCTTGTCATGAAAGGAGATATGGCATGCGTGAGCCTAAAGCTTGAGTTGCTTGGAATCTGAGTAGTTTCTGGTTTAGTAAAACGAAAGGAAAATGTTCCAGTCACCTGTTGTCCTTTAAAGTCGAGCACTCCGATTTGAAATAAAAAGGAGTTTTTGCTAACACCGGACAGAGATCATCGGTGTTTGATATTAGTGAGTAAATATGGTACCCCTGTCTCAGACATGCACTCCATATGACGGAAAACCATTCAAGAAAAAGGACCCATTCAAAACATTTTCTGTTTATTTAACTTGCACTCTTTTAATAAATATACCGACTCTGTTGTTGCAACGTTTTGTTATTGTTATAGCAACATAACATTAGATTTGCATTCAATTTTTGGTACTTGCTGACTATAACGAAATTATAATAGAGCTACAATCTCTTTTGGGTACTCGCTGACAATAACAGTATAATATTTGAGTTACATCCGATTTTGGGTATTCGCTGACTGTGGCAAGATAATACTTACAGTAAATAGTTACATTCCCCTTTGAATACTTGCTTAACATATGTATTTTTTTCTCGGAGAGTTTGAAGTAAATTAAACACCAGCTTCCGGTGAATAGACGTTAGGAAAAGAAATGAAAAAATAAAGATATGTAAACACAAAATTAAGAATACGTCAAATATTTTGTACAAGGGCTTGGTCTGTACAATGAACTTTTCATATAAAGAAGAAAACTACTTGATATTAAACTATTGTTATAAAGATATGAGGAATCACAATTACTGTCAACATTTTGCAAATGTACAAAAGGTAGAATTACCTTGTTTGCACTTACGACGGTTAACTAAATAAGGTTCTGAGCGTCTTGTTAGATAGCGATTGCTGACTTACCCTTACCATTTATGACATTTTTTCGTAATAACTATGATCGTGATAACGATCTTACTTGTTAATACATCATGCCAGATGAGTCGAATGCTGTCTGACGTATTCCATATGAATTGCTAGGCCCTACTCTGTTTATCTTATCAAGATATAGAGCTAACGGTGGGTGTGGCCGGTCGATAGCGGATGATTACTCCTCCTAGGCACCTGATCCCACCTCTGGTATATCCTGGGCTCTGTGTTTTGAATTTCTCACAGGGGTTACGAGATCGATCGATGTTCTTTTCCTTTAGCTTTCTTCATGTTTCAGTTGTTACCTCGGAGTCGCTGAGAAATAAAGGTAAAGGCAAACAATAAAAATAGTCGACCTGATTTTATACTCTCTTAAAAATAATCAAAGAAATTTCATCACAATTAGCCAAAACATGAACAGAAAAGATATCAAATATAAAATATAATATTGAAAAAGAAAATGTAATCAGGGATTTGGCGCTGGCAATTTCTAAATACCAAAACGTCAGGTGCATTTTAGAAATTTGGTAATAAAACTTGTAATCTAACAAAGATCACCGGGTGATAACAAGCGCAACTTCATCATCGAATATTACAACACTGATAATATTCGGTGATACTGGAATTGCATAATTTAGATAGATAACCATAATTTCTTCATATATTATGATGTCTGTTGCAGATTAGCTATGCTGCGGAGAGGCACGAGACATTAACCGCTACGAATGTACATGTACTCATTCGGATAGGATCCACCGGAATGGTTTCCGAGCGGATGTCCTCTCACAATAAAGCGTATGTTGACTGGGTGCCTTGATTTCAAAGATGTTACAGACGCATTTTATAATGAACCTTTTTAACGGATTTGCCTGAAAATGTCGCTGGCGACATTATTTTATCGTATTTGAAAGAAATTAACCATTTAAACAAAATTTAGCTTGCATTTTAGTAGTTATAAGTATAAGTTTATATGTACTTATGCAATTTTAATTTCGTTCCTGTGATAAAATATGTTACATTGTTTTTCAATCTTTAAAGACTTTTGTTTTAGCTATTTAGCTATTAGCTAGCGTATTTTAGCTGCATATTGTGATTTCCGTCATGATATAACTGACAAATTGTTGAAGGTGGCATTAAAAACCATTTAACTGACTTAATAACTAATATGTTCTCATTCTGAAAATCTAGAATTGGTGATAATCAGAACTACGTTTTACTTTGCCTAATTTTCGTCACTTTTAGTTATTTCATCAGTTTTAAGATGAAGTGTTTGTTTAAGCCTTCGTGGTAATCACCAAAAGGTCGAATATACCTTTTAATATTGTGTCAATGCTACCTATTGTCAATAGAGTTCTTACCTATCGACCACATTTTTAGCCAACTCGTTTTCACGATTTATCTATCTCGTTAGAACGAGTTTACTGTATATTGTTATAACGGTTTAGTTATCTTGTTATCGCGACTTACCTACATATTACATTGTTGAAGAATTCCATGTTTCACAAGATGGAAAGCTTTCAGTAAGATACATATAGTTGAATATTGCGTTGTTGTTTAACGTCCCACTCATGAATATTTCACTCATATGGAGACGTCACAGTGTGCCGGTGAAGGGCGACAAATTTTGCCTGTGTTAGGCACTGCTGGCCGTAGAGCAGGGAGGTTTCTTTAACGTGCCAACACCTACTGTGACACGGGACCTCGGTTTTTACTGTCTCATCCGAAAGACAGGGACGACCAACCGCGGACTGACGCTGCGGGAATCGAACCCCGAACCCTTTGATTCGAAGTCAACCACGATAACCACTCGGCAACGGAGGCCCCGATACATACGGTACTTTTTTTTTATAAATTTATAGTTATATATATCACTAATGTGCTTGTATCCTCGCAGCCAATCGGATTCTAGGTACAATAACTTCATAGATGACGTAGATAACAAAACCATATTGTCTTATTACAAACTTTAAGTTTTGGTGACATTTTCGGTATTAAAGGAGCC
This sequence comes from Pinna nobilis, assembly GCA_016161895.1. NCBI lineage: Eukaryota > Metazoa > Mollusca > Bivalvia > Pterioida > Pinnidae > Pinna > Pinna nobilis. The sequence goes on from JACSZP010029284.1 coordinate 16,076, forward strand.
ATAGAATTTTCACTGATGCTGTATTATGATTTTTCTTGCATTTTTCATACGTATGAATTCGTTTTCTTTACTTTACAGGTGAATTCATGTTCGGGCAAAGGGCTTTTCGCAAAGTATAGTTAGTACGATTTTGGTATTTTACAGTCATACATGTATTTGTTTTCTGCAATGTTCTTTTGTTTGAGTCTTAGTCATGAGGTCGCTGCACTTGGCATGTCTTTTGGCCTACTGAATATTCACTTGCCTCTTCTAAATCAAAAGTAAGTGTAGACTATTTTTCATATAATAAGCAATGAAAGTTCAAGGATACTTAAATAGAACGCATTTGTTATACATGTAGTTGTTCAATAAAGTCAATGAAATATGATAATTACTGTGATAATTTCTTTAAATTCTTTTGAAACTTTTAATTTTGATGCAAAATATAATCTTAAATTACTTCCCCCATCTAATACCATGGTAAAGAACCCATGTCCTTTAAGATTTAATGTTTTTGTCAAATTATTAGTGCTTTCTGTCTTGATTGCAATACGTCAGTTTTGCGATACTGTCCTCATGTAGAACTCTTCAGCGTGAAGACGCATTTAGGTGGCAAAGAGTACAGTAAGGTGGAACTGTTTTTGTTGAACAACGCGAATACCTAGATATCAGCATTGTTATCAGGATATACTTGGTAACCACACCTTAAGAGACATCAGGTTCCATACTTATCCACCTTGAAATAAATGTTATATGGATGTTATACTGGTGTACCTTTGCTTACTCTAGAAAACGGTCCCACTTTCTTTGAAACGCAACATTCAATTTCGCCTTCATGAACAGAAGAGCTGCAAACTCTAAAACCGCGTATTACAATGTTTCACTAGATAGTATGTTGAATTACATGCTCGATTGTGGTTTATTGAATCGTTTTTACGAGAATTTTGGTTCTCAATAGCTTCATCTGACTTTGACTGTGGACTCGAGGCGGATATGGCCGGTCAGCTGGGGAAACACATCCCTCCAAACACCTGACCCTACTTCCACATCTTCAGAGGATGGTTTTTGTGCCATATTCATCAAGTTTGTACATTTCCTCCTGGTTCGTCTGGTAATGGATACCTTGGTGTCTTTGATTTTCATTCCAATGATCTTTCAAATAATTATGACATTGTTTATCAAGCACTTGCAGTTGTTGCTGTTGTCATTACAGTTGTTTTTGTATTAAATGCCCGAGTCCTTTCCAGAGGCTTATGTATATACGGAGGTATTATCAGATATTGGTAAAAAGCTTTAAGTTTTGGTCTGTAATAAGCACTTAAGGCGATCAAGCAATATGGGCTGGTTAATACCTAGATACATGTACTTAAAATGACAACACAGTTAGCATAAATTCAAATTTTTTTTGTTTAAACGTGTATCTGCTATATGAAACATGGCGAAACTGAATTTTATGTTATGAAATATCAAATATATATATAGGTCAGGGAAATAAAAACATTAGTAAAAAAATCAAGGAAAGAAAAGCATTACTCAAAGGTCCAGGAAATAAAAATATTACTCAAAGGTTCAGGGAATAAAAACATAAGTCAAAGGTCAAGGAAATTAAAACATGATCGAAATGTTAAAGAAGTTAGGCATATGGTAAAGCGGTCAAAGATAAAAAAAACATTTGGGTCAAAAAGTCAAGAAAATAAAAACGTGAGGTCAAAAAAACGGCTGATCTTGCAAACCGGCATGACCTTGATGTTTGACCTCCTTTTGTGAAAAAGAATAAAATGAAGAGATCAGGGAGTCTTAAAATTCAAATTTCCAAAATCGAATTACAGACAACACCATGTCCAAAACAAAAGGAAGCAATAAACTACAAACAGTAATCGATACAACATTATATAGAACTGAAAATAGAGTCACGTGAACTCCGCTAAACACCAGCGGTGAGTTCGGGTGCTCCGGAATCGTAGCAACTCCTATTACGCGAGAAACCCGTGTAAAACTTTTGTAGACCGTCGGATCGTGTGTGATAGAACTTACCTGTTTCACGTGCCTAGTTCTTGTAACAAGGTTCTCTACTTGGTAAAGCCTTATACATGTATTTTATTAAAAATTCATGTATTTTCAATAGAAAATTTCTAATCAAGTTATCTTGACCTTTGTATCTCTATATGCAAAGATAAAAAGATAATGAATTAATAGATTTAGATAAATAAATGAATAAATAAATAAAAAAGATTTTTTAAAAATAATAAAAAAGTAAAAAAAAATGTTTGATACGTGACGCATGGGACATCGGGGATTCTAAAACGCATTAATTTCGATTCTAAAACTTTTGATTTTCGTCCAATTGAAAATATTTGATAGCCAGGCAGAGTGAATCTGACAGGTTTACGACGACAACAAAATAAGACATGTTTATTTCTTAGTACATCGTGTAATTCTATAAAGATCGATTCAATCGCAATTACCTGCGAAATAGAGATCCTGGTCTATGCTTGATGACTTTAATATAGCCATTACACCAAGTGCCGTCCAAGTGTCAAAATCTTTGCCAACATTCATTTCGTTTCCGTCGTACAACTCCTCGGTGATGTCACGCGCAAAGAGTGTGTCGTGTAGACCGTGCAGTTTAAATAGTTACAGCCCACTTGTCCGACAGTCCACTAGTCCGACAGCCCACCAGTCCGAAGGCCACAAGTCCGAAGGCCTACTAGTCCGGCAGTAAGACCAACTATATTTATATACATCATTATATTTTATGCCCCTTGAAACTTATTGAGAAATACAACAAAATATTAGTGATTATTTTAAAATCCCTGGGGCAGAAATTCCACTTTTTGAATAAAATTGAACTTAGCCTCGTTCTATATATGGTGTCAGTTTCTAGTTTTCGGACTAGCGGTCCGTCAGACTAGTGGGCCCAATGAATAGTTGGCCGTCGGACTAGTTGACCCTCAGAATAGTGGGCCGTCAGACTAGCGGACCGTCGGACTAATAGGACCTCTGAATTGTGGGCCGTCGGACTAGCGGACCGTTTGACAAGTGGGCCCTCTGAATAGTGGGTCGTCGGACCAGCGGACCGTCGGACTAGTCGGCCCTGTGAATAGAGGGCCGTTGGACTAGTTGGTCATGTGAATAGCGGGCCGTCAGACTAGCGGACCGTCGGGCTAGTGGGCCCTCTGAAAAGTGAACCGTCGGACTAGTTGGCCTTCTGAATAATGGGCCATCGGACTAGTGGGTCCTCTTAATAGTTGAACGTCGAGTTAGCTGACCGTCGGACTAGTTGGCCCTCTTGATAGTTTGCCGTCAGACTATTGGGCCCTCTGAATAGTGGGCCGTCGGACTACCAGAACGTCGGACTAGTGGGTCCGTTGAATAGTTGGCCGTCAGACTAGCGGACCATCGGACTAGTGGGTCCTCGAGCTAGTGGGCCCTCGGAGTAGCGGACCGTCGGACTAGTGGACCGTCAGACTATTGGGCGGTCACCGACTAAATGACACATTTCAGGGGTGCAGCTATGCTCAGGTTTCAGACAAAAAGTCATATTAATATTTGATGCACAATTGTTCGTTCGAATAATATATAAAATATATGATTCCGTTGGACGAGGTTCCTCAACAGCACCACCATCGAAGTGCTGCCCTTGATGGCGGGCCTTTGACACTCCTTGTCGTGATAGATCGCGCCTCTGCTTGCACTTAAAATAGACCCTTGCTACCTTTTTTATGCTGAATATTTTAGCTACAGGAAAATTTGCATTTAAGATAACCATCTGCGTATAATGAATGGTTATGATAGTCTACGTGTTTTCTTAACAAAACCGTGGACTTCATGTCGTGGGGCAGTCGTGGTTACGGTGTCCGCCTTCTGACAGTGAGGTTGTGGGTTCGAATCTAAACCAGGCTGTGGCTTACTGTCTCTGTACTTCGGGTAAGACAACAAAAAACCTAGGCCCTGTGTCACAGTAGATGTCTGCACGTTAAGTAACCCTCACTGATCATGGCCATAAGTGACCAGCATAGGTCAAATGTGTCGCCCTTCATCGGCATTATACTGTTAGTCTCCAAAGAAGTGAAAGATTCTTGTTCGGGACCTTAAAAGTCAATTCAGCCGACCAACTTGTTATCGTTGCTGTGCTGATTATATGTCGGCCTATTGGAGTTGCAGGTTTTGATGGATAAAAGGGTCGCATCATCGTTTCATATTATCTAACCGGTTGGTTTTCAAAAAAAAAATCAGAGATAGGAGCAAAAGATATAATAGATGGACCAGCGTTTACAAGCGATGGCCTTCCCAAAACCCCAAAGTCGCAGCGTACGTTTGCACATTTGGAAGCTAATTCGTTAAAAAGATTCCTATTCAAAACAGCTTACCCGACGATATTACTTTCTCCCATTATTCGTAGATTTATCTCCTGTTTTCACTGGGAAAATATCCCGTGTCA
>JACSZP010029290.1:0-14306 GCA_016161895.1 Pinna nobilis
ACAAGGCGAAAATTCATCATCAAAGCAACATGAATTTATTTAAACATTTGTACTCTTGTAATCGGAAGCCACGTTGGATCTATCAAGTTCAAGATCAAACGGCTGACCACTAAGTCAGGTACAAACCAAGCGTCCAATTTGGGATTCTAATAGTTGTACCGGTTTAAACCATTTAATGGAACAGCCCTCTGTATTTTTATTTGTCCATTATGTGTTTGATGATCTATAACTTGATATCTGTAGCTTTATATACAATGTACATTATGTGGTGGACGATCAATAACTTGGTATCTGTATATTAATATACAATGTAAGACATATAGCCAATTCTTACGTGTTTCCATATATCTGAAGTTCCTGGCCTTAAATAGGGAAGGTTCCCCCTGTTGATTTATGATCAAGGACATAATAAGTCAGTAAACGTACGAAAATGTAAATTCACCTTTTACTAGCAATTAGGTTTTAAGGAACAGTCTTTAATGCATAGATCCCACTACTGCAAAGATTTTGCAAGAGGGCCTAATTTTTAGCAACATTTTTAGAGCGCGGTTTTATAGGTGAAGAATCTCGACATTTTCTCAAATGGAAATTATGATGAATACTTTAACCTAGTATTCTTGGGGTCGCCGTGGCCGAGTGGTTAGCGTGTTCGACTTCGAATCGAAGGATCCGGGGTTCGAATCCACGCAGCGCCACGCTACGGTTGGCTTTCCATGTTTCGTGTCACAGTAGGTGTTGGCACGTTAAAGAAACATCCCTGCCATTAGTGCCGTGCATAGGCAAAATTTGTCGCACTTCACCGGCAAACGGTGGCGTCTTCATATGCGTGAAATATTCATGAGTGGGATGTAAACAACAATCCAACAACAACAACAACTTAGTATTCTTCTTCAGATATATTACAATGTTCTGAAAGGACAATGCGACAGTTTGGATATACAATTACTGTAATTCAATAGGTCTATTTTATCAAAGTTTCGATAAGCGGAAAGAAATCTGTAATATTGAATGAATCAACTTACTCTTTGTTTGCACTTCTTTTGCCAACATTTGTGTTATGTTTGAGAGTTTACTGTTTGTTATGTTGGCTTCATTACTCTGATATACGGTCAACATCTTTACTGACGCCATGAGGTTTCTTTGCCGTTCTTGTTGTTCTTTGTTCTGACTTTGTAAAGCATCATTCGTTTTCTGAATGACAGCAAGACTTCTCACTAGTCCCTGGACTTGTCTTTCCAGTGTATCCACCTTCCTGTTTAAATCTGTATGTAAGCTTGCTTCATTTTTTACCAAGTTCTGCAACAACTTTGTTTCGGTTAATGGTGCTGATGTCATTCCGAACCCGGATGTATCATCATTTACACTATGATTCGTAGTACTGGACACATCTTTTGTTGCCATTGTAAAAATAAAAAAGAAAACAGCAGATGTAATGGACATCTTAAGTGTGAAATAGAAAGAAATATTATGTGTATGTTAGAAACTGCTTTAGTATTAGACAAAGCGAGATAAACTGCAGGTGCTGTTTATTTTAAGTTTGGTCAAGAATCGTACAAATCGTGACCTTATGTTACATGAGTGTTTCTTTCAAAGCAGATAAAACGCAGAAACGGGACGATAGATAAAAGTATACATAACATTGCGCACCTGTCCAGCTTATACATGAGATTACATATTTATTCAAACGATATTTCTCTTCAAGGTATTAATGACCATAACTAAGATTGAAAGGGGACCTAGTTCTCACGGCAGGTTTGAGCAATCAACAGAAGATGCTTACTCCTCCATGACACCTGATCCCACTTCTGATTTTCAGACGTCTGTGTGAATCCTTCGTTCCCAGGATTTGTATATTGTCTGATAGACGTGTGGTGTCTGCTATTTCTGTATGAAACAGCTCTGATAAAGATATTTTTTATACACGAGAGTGCAGTTATGTACGAAAATGAGAGCATAAAAGTGTTCACACACTTTTTAAGGTAATGAAATTTACAATGAATGCTTACGTTTAGTATTGCTCTTCAGATATTTCAGATAATTTTCAATAAGAGTAAGCAAATTTGTAACATTGAATGAATCAACTTACTTTTTGTTTGCACTTCTTTTTCAAGCATTTGTGTTATGTTACGATAAAGCATAGAGACTGGGAGATGGAAAATAGTATATAATATTACACACCTGTCCATCTTATACTTGAGATTATATAATCATTCAAAAAAATGTAGAATTACCACACGAATTTCTGAAATTTAAGTCCTAAAATATATGAAATGTTTAGAGTAATAGCAGTATCGACGTTGTAAACAACTGCAAAGCCCTAACGAGATGGGGCCAGGAGCCCGGAAGGAGTCAGCGTACCCTGTCGGCATGTCAAACCCGTCGCAAGTGTTCCGGGGGAAACTATACGAGTTCGGTTAACCAGAATATAACGCAACTATCAGTATTCTAGCCGCACATGTTTTATGGTAAATCTATATCTATTTTCGTCTGCACGCAGCAAATGGTTCGATATATCTTGATAGTATGTTCTCCAGACGAGAATTGTGTATACAGTCACAGAGTTAAACTACTAAATAATTAGCCGCCACAATGATAAAAGGATTAGCGACCAATGTGATCATTTCGGCAATTTTTCGGTACAAGCCAACGCCTTGTTCACAATTACATTTGTAATACTAAAATAAGGAAAGTTGACGATAAATGAAACAACTACATGAGTTAATTGTTCCATTATGGTTGTTGTATGGTCCCCATCATTTATGATTGATGCATTTTGTATTATCCCATTTGGTATACAGAAATTGTGTAATTTCTCTAAATCTGTATGAATTCAATATATGAAAACAATTGGATAAATGTATTTTTATATATAAAGAAAACGTTAAAATTTTTGAAAAAAAAGATGTAAGAGACTTCATATGTTGACCATGTACTCGGTAATGCATAATGTCATAATATAAAACTATACATTAAAAAAGACATGTACCAGTATGAATACATGCATGTTCATCAACTGTTTACCTCTACTGCATTACTGAAACACATTTGCTACAAAATTTTACATCCGGTATAAAAATAGAAGTGTGTTAGGCATAGAGGGATAGAAAATGTTTATAAGGCAAAGTGAGATAGAAGCTGTCTGTTAGTATGACATATAAACGTACAAAGAGAGATAACCCTCAGTCTAACTAGAAGCAATGGCAATATCACAACACGCACAACTACACGCAACGCACAACTACACGCACTATACATACCATGTTTTTCTATAGGACAAAAAAAAATGATATCTTATCGAAGATAAACTATTCAACTACTTATGGCATTACGTCAAATATTTATATTGCTCGATGCGATCATGTTATGATACGCATGCGTATGTTTTAAATTTCCTGGTATAGGCCTATTAATGGTAAAATGGAGGAAAACTTGATGACAATATGAGAAACAACTTGACATTAACTGTTATTTTGCCGACGTTTGGACTTATACGGGAAATATGAGTTAAAAGTTGAGCTGAAGCAGGTAGTTTTTATAGTGTAAGATAGGATTTAAATGTGACTAAAATTAAGATTTTGATATATGTTGTATGTCTTCTCCATTTATTAAAAACGAAAGTAGATTTTCATCTTACATCAGTTCTTTTTTTTCGCACACAACAATAGTATTTGTATGAGCAGTGAATTCCTTACTTCACTTACTTCTCGAGGTTCTTAATTTTATAAATAAACAGAAAAGGTAGTGGCAAATCTTTGTAAAACTGTTATTAGCTTATCTTCACTGATTATTCACTGATACGCACTACGATCATGGACGGTTTTAAGGTCACGATAACTGAACATTTTGAGGGTCGACAGCGGAAACATTACTACGAGCCCCTATCACTATAGTCTCGCAAATCAACTTACATGGGAGATCTTTTGTTTCTGAATGTACATTTTTTTGTTGTTAGTTAATTAGCTACATTGCCCCACTACACAATATTTTATGTATATATAAATACCGTTGAAGGGCTACATTTTTACACTATAACTACTCGGCACATTGGGCCATTGTGTAAAAAGGATTGTTGCTCCTCTAAATTAACAGTTGGCGCGCCCTCCTTAGGTTAATATGTGCTTAACAGCTTATACACATTTCAAACAAAAAGTACAAACGTGAGATATTACGTAATGATGGAAAATTTGAGAAATGATATGATTCATAACCGACTACTGATGGGAAAACTATGTCAGGAAGTTAGGGGTAGCCTGACTTCCGTAAAGTTAGGGAGATAGCCTAAAAGGAAGACAACGTCATAAAATCTTATCGTTCAGATCGATAGACTCGTATGTTTCATGGACATGGTATTAAAGTACTATGTCAGGATTAACGGTTCAATATATAATATATCTCCAAGTAGTCAGCAGTCCTCTTCAGATTATATACTTTCTGACAATATTTTAAAGCAAACAAATTTTCAAGCCAAGTCAAATATGTATGTGCTGTAGAGAAGGTTTACTAATTAAGTGAGACGATGGGATTTACTCCAGTTTCATCCTACACACAACTTTCTATTTAATAAAAAATTATCCTTTCTTGCTTCTGATTATTATACATAACAGGAAAACCGAAATTAAAAAAATCGAATTTTCACTATCACTGTAATACTTGCGCATTGTAGATACACTTTCAGTAATTATATGTCATGTGACATGCATTATTGAAACATGTGTAAATATTTCAAATGGTATGTAACGTAATCATTTATCACAATAACTACGTATTATTCGGTTGCAATCATAAATCGTACATAATGATACACACGTTATTTTGAAAAGAATGATATACATGTCTATCCATAACATGGTAATATTCACTCCTTACTATTTTTACTCCTTAAAACTCTAAGCTGGAAAGCACAAATCTATCAAAAGTGTAAGGAAAAGTGATGAATGGGACGCTGCATTTGTATTTTATTGATTTATTTATTGATTTATTGATTTATTTACTCTAAATATATTGTTTATTATGCTACCATTATTAATTTATGTTTTCAACCTTTACACCTAGACAATGTTATATTTACAATTTTGCACATTTATATCATATATAAATTTGCACCTCTCCGAGAGATATATGAATATAAACCCATTTTTTTTCGGAGGGAAAGAACGAATATGGGGAAATGGCTCTATTAGTGAAGGGAAACCGACTACAGAAAAAAAGAAAGGGGGCAAAATGGATATATAACAATTTATCCGATGAAAATATGAGTATGTGGCCTTTTTTTGGGGGGGGGGGGGCGCATAGGTGTTCTCCTACTTAATCAATTTTGAGTAGGATTAACTTAACCTGGTCAAACTGAAAGAAGTCTACAAGATCTAGTGTCGTAAAACATGTGCAATGTAAGGACCAGAAATTATATCATGTCCTCAATTGAAATGAGCAGTCAGTATAGTAGATGGAATTGTCATTGCTTAATTTGAATAAGGACGATATATTGCAAGAAAGATAACGGTAACATTGTTATAAATACTGCAACACAAATAACAAATAATCCCCGGAATAGCCAGTAAACACTTATATCATCAACATAATTATATGAGGATGTCAGAGCATATTTTCTTGTCAAAGGAAAGTACTCCATATGAAGTTTGATCTGGTATGCTTTCCCTTATTTGCAGAATATTTCCACAATGCATCGGAGAGGACCCTTCAGTATTTCCTTGTTCTTATTCGTATCCCTTTTGATTGGTCATATTCCGTCTCACATGGTGAGCAGCAGTGACTTCTCTGATGATGAGTCCAATTCAGAGGATGAGGAAATTTTTCTCATGGAAGAACATCGTTCCGATTGTACAGATGAAATATCAGAATCAAGCAACGCTGGGACTGAGAGTATAGATCCTGATAGTACCAAAGACAACGATCAACCACCAGTAACAATCAAATCTGGAACTGGGGATACAGAACCTGGATATAAGGAAATCATCAGTCAAGGATCAAGTCTTCTTTATATAGACTTTAATGGGTACATATCTATTAACTATTTAATTGGTGAGGGAACCGGGTACATACAAAAAGACCAAAGACCTACGAAAACAAAAACAACGACTCCTGGAGAGGATGTGCTGGAATGACTATGCCACTGAAACGGACAATGTTGACTAGTATTAAATACTGAGTTGGCACAGATCCCTTACTATAACTGATAATTTCCGCAGCACTGGTCCTTTGCTACATCATCCTCGGCCCAGGTCCCTTTATAGGATAAAATCCTCAGTACAGATCCCTAGATAAACAGGATATTATCCTCAGCTTAGGTCAAAATTTGTACGAGCTTATGGTGCCACAATCTATTGGAAGGAATAAAGTGACATGAAATATTGAAAATATAAAATAAATGAAAACATGGGGAGAAATATAGACAAAACTTACCTGAAATACTGGTAAATCGAAATGAATGAAAACACGGTATTGACAGTATGAGAAAGTTTTGGTGACAGAGAGAGGTTGTAGTAAGTAAGACTATATTCTTATACACCTGTCTTTTGATATCTTGTTCTTGTGACTGATTATCTAATGATTTTTTTTTTTGTGAGAAGCAGAAAATATCTAGAGTATGTCAAAACAAGAACTTCCACAGATGCAGTAAACACTAATTTACTGGGTATGTTATCTTTACATGTACCTGAAATGAAAAAAAATGAATGAATTTCCAGGGAGGTAGCTTCGTTTTCAAGTGAATTTTTATGAGTGGAATAATTAAACTTAGATATATACTTAGATAGATTTGACAATTTCCGATGGCGTGAATACTCTACAATGAAAACGACTCGCGTGTTTGACGCTCCAATGTTTTATAAACTTTCCTCTAATGTGAGTTTACATAGTTTGAAAATTTGAAAGTCACATATACTAACAGATGGTAGGGATCTGTATAGCTTTAACTATCTTCTAAGTTTTATATACTTTCCGATTACATAGATCTACATAGCTTTGGCAAACTGCTGTCAGATATACGATCTACCAATGTAGCAATCTCATATTTAGTACAGTCTCCTGTTGCAGTGAGATGTCTATTACTGCGGCAACTGCATTTAAAAGGCACAAACTCTCGACAAACGTTCATTTAGACAAATTTAGTAAGCCTACCGCCAATCCTTATCCTCTTTCCATGTCTACGGGGCAGAAATTACAAAGGTCGAAAATTGTTTTATCAACTTTGAGTATTTCTCATTTGTCGAATGGTAACTACCTTCAACTGACGTATCCCTTGATTATATCCGTACACTCATCTTTTTTCCTGACGTAGCCTTCCATAGTTTTGATAATTTGTTTAGCTTTCTATTCTTTCCACTGATATCGTTCCCGTAGTTACGACAATCTGATAAACAATTTCAAAAACTTAGCTATGATTTACAAATTACTGCTTTCCGTAGAACTGTATATTGTATATGACCTTCAATCCCATTAACTGTGAATTCATGGGAATGGAATTCGGCATTCAGTCCACAATAAAACTTAACTTTAAAGTATTCTTGAATGTGATTCTATTGCAAATGATTAGAAAAAATATATCTTATTGATGAAAAATATTTTTTTCTAGAAAACCTATTTTGAGTTTCTGCTTTCTGGTTTCTGCACTTTTATAGCGAGATTGTTTTACATATACTATATATCATTAAGGGACGTATTAGCACAAGAACTATTACTGATATTTGCTATATATTTTGTTTTATTTTAGGGATCCTGGATCACTTTCCATCTATGAAGGATTCAATTCAAACTTTCATAACAAAACGTCATTCCACACAAATGGCATAACATATGAATATTTACTCCAGGGGGTATTTCTAGTTGTATTTCTTATCTCTGCATGTTTTGGATGTCTTAAAATCACATGGATATGGTGTACAATTAAAAGTAGAGGACAAAGCGAATGTAACAGTGGGCAAAATCGTCCCCTGTATAATGAAGACTCTAAGTCAAGAAGTTACAAAGAATCAGAAAAGTTTAAGAACGCTCGGAACACACATTCCAATGAATTTGGAATGCTGAAAGATAAAGTGAAAAGTTACTCAGGAGGCCTAAAAGTTCAAACAAAACGTGTGTATTTGCTATTGCGAGTGGAGTCTTCTACAGAGACTTCATCGTCACCGAACCGTCCTAGAAGTTTAAACAAAACGCCTGTTGAAATCAGTAAACGTGATTTACCTAACTATTTAAAAGACTACAAAATAAACGAAGTTGTGATTCTAGAAGACTATCACTCTGGCAACATTCATCGCCTTTCACCTGCCGACATTTCCGAATCAGATATAATAAGTAGAACAATTCCTGGCACTGGTTCTACCAAAGTAACGGTGCAGAAGATCAATACAACGAGCCACGAGGGAAGTGAAAGGTGGAGAATCAGTGACAATACAAATAAGGGAGGGAATGAAGGTGAAGCTGTAGTAATATCCTTTGAAATTACGAAAACAGATATTGACGAAAATATTATAAATGATCAATTAATGGAATTAAAAAGTAAAGTATCAAAGATTTTCTTTTTTAAAAGTAAGGGAAACTCACATAAGAGGCATGACTCTGAGGACTCTCAGGGCAAATCATCGGACGATACATTTGACAAAGATTCTTTCACCGGAACATGCAATTCTAGCCCTATGAACTCCTTTGTAAAGGGGACATTTGGCACTTTTAACGTCGGGACTAATACCTCGCAATTCCAGACTATGCATATAAATCTAAGGTCCTACAGAAAATTCCCTAGAGGTTTCATGATCAATGATGAAGTGAATAGAGAGTTTTTGGCATCAACGTTGAATATACTAAGACGTAAAAGGATATTGAGAGACCAATTTTCTGTACCGCCAAATGTGATCGATCCATTCAATGCATCGTTTGAACTTTCAACAGAGGATTTTAGAAGAGAATTTGAACACAAATTTCAAAGACCAATGTCATCGGAATGGTCACAATTCTTCAATGCAAGCATGACAAATCATTTGTTTCGGTATGCCTCTTTCAGTGATTGGCCCATAGCCGCACCCTTTTCTGCAACAAGACTAGTGACTGCTGGATTCTTCTATGACAGTCAGAAACGTGCAATTTATTGTTTTAACTGTGGAATAGAAGTAAATTGTACTGGAGGTCAATTGGAAATGTTTGCAAAACAAAGAATTTCACCTATCCATTTTCATTTGAGCCTGAATCCAAGATGTGAATATGCTTTGAGTGAAATGCAAAGAAATGAGAAAGTCGATGCTCCAAACATAACGACGACCAGTGAGGACAATGTCAGTGCAATAATGAATGATTTGTGTGTAACAGATCAGAAAACATCCGCAGCGCCCGGGAGTGTTCCTGGAATGATGGCAGACATTGGGAGAAAAATGGAAATCCCAGTTGTGAGGCGAGATATATTACCCGACAATATAGCATCATATTCTGGGGTGGTCAACAGCGATAACAATATTCCAGAGAACAGACAAGGGAGGCACGACCATCATAGTAGTTACAGCTCGCATGATTCACCTAGCGGAAGAACAAATGTTGTGCATAATGGTGTATTTGAGTACAATTACCCTGTCAAATCTCCAGCATACAAAGATATTTATTCTCGGTTAGAATCATACAGAGGCTGGCCGATAAAGAACATACAAGACCCTAAAGAACTTGTTAATGCCGGCTTCTTCTATACAAACAAGAAGGACATAGTTCGATGTTTTTGCTGCGACATAGGACTGGCTGAATGGGATAAGGATGATGACCCATGGCTCGAGCACGCCCGCCATAGTCCAGATTGTAAATACATCAAGGAAAAGCAAGGTCAAGAATTCATCGACTCTGTACAGTTAGATTGGCAAAAGGTATAAATTGCAAATGAAAACACAATAAAATTATTGTGATTCCCTAGGTCACCCAACTGATTTATGATAAAATAATAAAATGATACAGTTGCAAACTGCCATACTCTTAGTGGTGCGTATACTGCTCGAAAATTTAAAGACTTTCTTCGCTCTATTTAATAAATTAAACTTTGCATTATACGTGCTGCGCAGTACTTAAAGTTTAACTAAATGCTAGAGGCTCCATATTTAAAGTTATCACTTGAAAGAGTGGCACAATAGAAAGGAGGATCGTTTTAAAGAAATAGCGTTATTTTAGTCTGATTTTTACATAGCAAGAAATGCCCCCATAGAATCCATGTAATAGATTATTTTCTTTCAACACTTTGTTGTCATCGTACCTTACTGCTAATCTACTTTCTTTCATCTTTTGTCTGAATTCATAAGTTGATCAAATTCAAGCATCGTATAATAGATTATACAATTTCTTTTTATACTATACACACATTGATTTATATTTAAAATCAATATTAGTATTTGAAAACTTATTTCTGTAGATATACAAACCAAAGCATCCAGCCTACAATGCATTAAAGACTAGACTTGATTCTTTTACCGGTTGGCCAGAAGAATTGACACAAAAACCTGATGTTCTAGCGGCAGCTGGCTTTTTCTATACTGGTAAGATTATGTTTTACTAAAAACAATGTACCATGGTAAATTATAATCGCGGTTTAGTCTGCCTCGTACAAAACCAACGCCTTTGCAAAAGGATAACATCCTTAGATTTTATTAATGACATCAACTTCATGGCCCTTTACCTGATTTGTGGGGGTTGCCGACTGGTCAGCATGTTCGACTTCGAATCGAAGCGTCCGGGGTTCGAATCCGCTCAGCGCCACGCTGCGGTTGGCCATTCCTGTCTTTCCGATGAGAGAGTAAAAAATCAAGGTCCTATGTCATGGTATGTGTTGGTACAATAAGGAGCCATCTCTGCTCTACGGTCATAAGTGCCGAGCATAGACAAAATGTGTCGCCCTTCATCAGCACACGGTGACGTCTACATATGAGTGAAATATTCTTGAGTGTGACGTTAAACAACAATACAACCAACCAACCATTTAACCTGATTTGTCGGCTATCCATCTGGATAAAATCATTATTTACTTATAACCATGTTCCTATCGTGTCGATTTGCACAGGGGAAGGAGATGTAGCTAGATGTCATTATTGTGATGGAGGACTGAGAGAATGGGAACCAGGTGACGACCCATGGGCTGAGCATGCACGCTGGTTCCCGTACTGTAAATACCTCATAAAACTCAAAGGACTTGAATACATAGAGCAGATAGCTAGGCAGTCTGAATCCGTAAGTATGTCTCTGTTCCGTTTATCGTAAGTGATAAAAGTTTGTAATACGCAAGCCAATGTCCCTTGTTTTTATTCTCTAGCATACAAAGTATCTTGTAGCCCAAATATAATATGTCAAATATGGCTACGTTTCAAGATTGTCATCATGATCATTATCATCGTTACAAGCACCACCACCATCGTCATCATTATCATCGTCGTCGTCATCATCATCATCTACTTTAATCTAGTTTTCATCACTCTTTGTGACTTTTGTTGTAGAGACACCATGGACAAGCAAGCGGCCAACCCAATCAAGTAAACGGATTTTCAGACGATTCCATTTTAACGAATCATCCATCGACTTCTCAACAACAGATACAGAATGAAAGAGAAGAACCGATGGACACGACAGCAGCCGAAACATTATTGGCGATGGGGTACAAAAGACATGAAGTGCAATATGTCATCAACAGATTTGTTGCAAACCATGGTAGTTATTCTTTTAATGAAGTGTAGGTTTTTTAACTATCATGTTGAATGAAGATTTCACAGGATAAAGGAATATCAAATTTTCATTGAGTATAAATTAAGAAGACATCGGTATAATATTAGCTATATTATATTTTCAACATTACTACATGTAGTTATCAGATTAGTTATTTCCCGTATTTTGTAATATTGTAAGATTTACACAAATCTCGCAAATTTCGCATTTAAGTGTGTTCCTATGGGGCGTCGCAAGTAGGTCTAATGAAACACGATCGAGTCCTTTAAAAACATTTGGAGCTTCTCGTCTTAACCATTGACTAATTTTGACTTATACCTTCAGTTTCAAAATGTCGAAAGTTAATTGGTTCTAAATAGAGGTCATGGAATTTGACCTCTGATTGGGTTTTTTTAGATTTACGTGTGACGAGTCATGTCAGAGGAGCACATTGAATCATTTTACATTCAGCTTAAGGATCTTTAATTCAGCCATGTAGAGACACCATCGATCGCCCAGCGAAGGGCTTCAATTTAGGCCCGTGTTCTGCACTTATGGCTATTGAGCGCCTATTCATTGTATCTCAGTTAAGGTGGCATCCAAATTAGCCGCAAATAACACTTCAAATGCAAAACCCTTAGCGAACGAGGTATAGCTGTCTTTATTAATCACAGGAAAAGATCTTACCATAAGGCCACTTATTATTGCTATTGCTATTATCATTATCATTATCATTATTATTATTATTATTATTAGGAAACAGACATTTTAACGCTGAGAATTTGCTTGACATTATTATGGATATGGAGGACAGGGGTGAAACCATTCCGGAGATATTGGAATACCATAGTAAGTTTAAAAGTTAAGATTTTTTTTTACTGAATTCATCGTTTTGGCCTGACAATGCCTACACTATCATATTATTTTTTTTTCTTTTCTTCTAAGAGCAATTATTTGATATGAAGGGAAAATTTTATACCTACGTTGAAAAGACAAATTTAGACATTGCAATCAAGTATTCTAAAATTTACAATCAAAGCATTTCTTATTTCAATGTTAAAATTCGATTTTTGAATGTGCTTTTGGTATCTTCCACTACCCTTTTTCACAAATATTTCTCTTAATATTGTGAATTCGTTTTATTCACGTTCCTCGTCACCTTTTTTCGTGTTTCGATCTGTACAGTCATGTAGATGTTCAAAAAGATCAATGCATGTTTTCTTCACTGCGTCACGCTTTGGCTATGTCTTTTATATGTAATTGTGTGTATTTTATTAAAGAATTTGTGATATCAACAACTGGAGAACTTTGGTTACATTTCCAATTAGTGCTAAGTATGAATAGATAATTGTGAATACAGAAATGATTAGATATCTATAGATGATTAGATAATATGTGTGAATGCATGTGAAGAAATTTTCGTTCAGTATACAAATACATTTATTGACGAAATGAGGAACAAAGACAAATAGAATAGTATAAACATTTTAATCAGATGAGAATTGAAAATTTGCAGGTTACACACTATTTGATGGAACTTAATTATAGTTATTATCAGTTTATATGGCGGGATTGGGCATATCGGCTTTAGTACAACTGGCGGCCGAGACAATAATTGGCACGCCGATACAAAGCAGCAATGTTCATCAACAGTCAAACAAACAGCAATGGTAAGCCCCGGTTGATTACGGCGGCTTACATGTACTTTACCCCGGTTAACGGCGGCAAGTACCCACAAATGTTAAATTAAAACTACTTTTGTGCCGCGCGATATGCCACATGGTGCCGTTATGCGAGTAACTCCATAACGGGACCACCGCCACACTTAAAAAGTTGGGGGAAAGCGGCACAAAATGGAGATGCTAACACAACATTGGACCATTATGCGCAAATTATAATAATATAATAAATATATAATCAATAAGGCAGCAAAGAGGCAATCAATATGGTAATCAATAGGGCATACAGAGGCAATCAATATGGTAATCAATAGGGCATACAAAGGGGCAGTCAATGTGGCAATCAATAGGGCATACAAAAAGGCAATCAGCAAAGGCAATCAAAAGGGCATGCGAAGAGGCAGTCAATGTGGTCATCAATAGGGCATACAAAGAGGCAGTCAATTTGGTAATCAATAGGGCATACCAAAAGGCAAGCAACATGGGAAACAATAGGGCATACAAAAGGCAATCAATGTGGTAAACAATAGGGCATTCAAAAAGGCAATCAACAAGGCAACAATATGGGTAATCAATATGGTAATCAAAAGGGGCGTGCAAAGTGGAAATTAACAAGGTAATCAATATGGTATGCAACGTAGAATTAACAAGGCAAGCAATATGGTAATTAATTGGGCATACAATTAGGCGATTAAGATATTCTAGATGGTAATGTACAGAGCTACAATAAGGCAAACAATTGCAAGTATAAGTAGGCAATCAATTAGTCATGCAGAGACAAGTTAATCCAAACGACCGGGCAGTGACAAAGGCAATGCACTACGCGCAATTTATGGTATATCCTAGCACATACAACAGGGCGCTATGTTTATGAAGGAAATACATCGCTTGCTCCCTTTAGAATGTGTTCTAGTCCCCCTTGAATGGAGTTCAGAAATAAAGCATTGCCCGTCG
>JACSZP010029294.1:0-10853 GCA_016161895.1 Pinna nobilis
ATTTGTTTAAAAATAGCGTTAAGATATCTAAATATGTCTGTCTTGTGTTTCAGATGTGTTCAAACATACAAAAGAAAAGTTTGGATCCATTGACATCCTAATTAACAATGCTGGCTGCATAAGTGAAGGTCCAGACTGGAAACGCTGTGTTTCCGTTAATTTGGTGAGATTTGTAGGGATTTTTTTTCATTTTGTTGCAAAACAAAGGAAGAATCTAAATACTAAATAGCTTTATTGATGTTGATGACTTATAAAGTAATTGTAATCGGCTTGCTTTGTAGTCATAGCTAAAGAGTTTGAATCTAAATATTTAAAATGACGAATTTGCCTGTTAATCGGGAGAAAATATCTGTAATAAGGACCCATTTCTAATTAACAGTACGCGTCATTTCACGATTGAAAACGTTAAAAATGAAAGTCAGAGCAAAAATTATTTTTCTTTTGTCGCAATGCCAAAGCATCTGACTTTACGTTAATTATAAAATGTCTGTTTTCAAATGTCGAATATACCTGTATTTATCTATGCTAAATTTCAAAGTAAAAAACAGGGAATCTAATTATATACACAAAGATGTGCACTAAAATATATGCATGTATTTGCATGTTTTTAATGTTGATACAATGTAAGCTAAAACCACTTGATTAGATATTAGACCTGAGTATCATTTATCTCAGCTACAACACTCCTTCCTGTCTTACGATAGTATGAATTTGCAAAATACCGAGTTTTTTCCATGACGTAAATACAAATCGACTTCCCTATGACTTGATTGTTTATATGTTTCTCATTTGAAATGCAACTGCTGCTATCATTCGGTTATGTAGCTTTGTGGTCTTGACATTTTTGGCCTAGTACTTTGGCTGAATCGATCTACGGCCGCCTGCATCATTTTTTTTTGGTACAAATATTTTTAGATAAACACATTGTTGCTGTATTCCTTTTAATGCCTACACGTCACCAATTTTTCCCATAAAAAATGACTGGACAGAATATATTTTAGACCGAAAGATGGAGTGTTTTGTAATACATCTCATCGTTTAAATAATAATCTTGCCGTTGTAGCCAAATCAGTGAAATTGTTGACATATCAACAAATTTTCAACATATTCAATTTAAATCCTGAATTTAACACTATGAAATCTAATAACGTATATCTAGAACGTATTTCGTTGCAGGCTGCTGTTATTGAAGGGTGCAAGATAGCAGAAGAGTATATGAGCAAATTAAATGGAGGGAAGGGTGGAGCTATTCTGAACATTGCGTCAATTGTAGGTATGCATGCATTTAATTGTGCATATGCTTCAACAGCGAGCCGCTGTTGAATTTAGTTGTATAATAGGTATGCATGTATTTAGTTATTTGATGGTTTTCTGTATCGCCTTAAAAATACATACATGTCTTAAATTATGACTGGACATCGTTTCCCTAGTAAAAGTGTCCGTCATCAGATCATGAAATCATTGGTTAGAGTCAACAAATGCAGTTATATGTCATTATATAATATGATATGACATGATATGATATGATTTGATATGATATGATATGATATGATATGATATGATATGATATGATATGATATGATATGATATGATATGATATGATATGATATGATATGATATTATATTTTATTATATTATATTATATTATATTATATTATATTATATTATATTATATTATATTATATCATTTTGTATGATATCATGTTACATCATATTTCATATAAATTTATATAATATTTCATAAAAAAACATATGTTATAAAAAAGGTAAAGACAACGAACAGTGCTCGATCTCATAATTCCAACAAAAACTGCAAGAAAAGGGAGTTGGGCAAACACAGACCCCTGGACGTCGCCACGTACGCCAGAGGAGGAATCAGGTGCCTGGAGTAGTAAGCCATCCCTATTGATAAATTACTGAGTACTCAGTTCATTTAATACATTGTCTTTATCTTCCAGTGCTGCATTATACATAGCAGAGGGTTACGTATATAAAATAATACCATTTATGAACTTTACATATTAATTTCAAAACACATATACATGGTTTTTTATACATATGTTCAGGACTTTTAATACCTGCAAGCTGCATACCAGTCTACGGGGCAACAAAAGCAGGTGTTATTGGTCTTACCCGATGTCTTTCAGTAAGTAGCATGGTTGCTATCAATTGGTGAATACGTCTTCTTTTCTTCACAATCTACATGTTTGTAGTAAGTCTTTTTCAATATGTACACTCAGTGTGATCTACAAAATCGATGTCAATTCCTGGTTAAAGGGTGTTCGGGGATTAAAAAATGTCAAGTCGTTAAATGAAATTTTTACTTAAATATATAAATATCTGAGATGTTCTCAAGTCAGGAAAACCAGAAACAAAGAACAAATGTCAGGAAAAACACAAATTGATAGTTTGCATAATACCTACCAGATGTAAGGAAATATTTTACTCACATTAAATGATGTCATAGTTCAATGCCTCGTAAATGTAGACATTAACTATTAGGAATACTGTAGCAATGGTAGAGAAAATAGTATATTGGTTCGGATGTAAGTCCTGGTGTCCTGTAAATCCATAACTCTAGCGACAGAATTGATATCAAAAGTCTATTCCTATATTAGACTATTCCGAGGGAGGTTCTTATACATGGGTTTAAGTGAAATATCTGCATCGAGATATGTAGCCTCTAGACGCTTAAAGTGGAGGAATACATCGGCGAAATAAAATAAAAAGGACCCTTGCCATAATTTGTCCCCGTCGCTCAATTTTAAAGATAAATCGGTAAACAATAAACTAGAGACGATCAAATGTTTGAAACGTAGTTGGAAATGGACTGGTTACCGGAACTGAGACTTTGGTTCAACATTCAATTTGAAATGTTAAATTTATTTCAGTAGTCCGTGTCAGATAACTTTTTACTTGTCAATATTTCTATACAATATATACATATTCAATTGAGCAGTACCTCGTTGAATTTAATTTAAGAAAAAACAGCATATAGAAGCAAAGTCATTACCAAGTCTGAACAATTTGTATTCCTGTGCAAGGGGATTACGATCCTATGGTTTATGTTGTGGTAAATTTGTGATCTTGAAAAAGTCCGTAACATGGGACTTAGAGGACCAACACGTCTGATTTTTGTTCAATTAGATCCGTTTTCTCGTTTATGACCATCACCGATTGTGACTTATTCCAGTATTCGATGATGTGTGACACGGCGTGCCATCATAGCCTGGTTGATCAAACGGTTAATCTGTAAAAACATGATGGATATGTTCCCCTTGTCGCATGCCTAGTCCCGATCCCCTCTTGTCTCGTTTATGACCATCACCGATTGTAACTGATTCCTGTATTCGAAAATGTGTGACACGACAGGTGCCACGAGTTGCTAACCCTTCCGGAGCACCTTAACTCAGCCCCGTTTTTAGTAGGGTTGGTGTTACACTATTTTAGTTATATGTTTATTTATGTTTGTAATTTTTGTCCTTTTTGTTTTGGCCACGATTTTGTCTGTCGCTCACTTATTATATTTGGAATGCCCCTTCGTATCTTCTATTTCACCAATTTTAAACAAAATTGCTACATCGCATACAATTTATATAAGTTTAGTGATTTATGTCACGCCAAGAATTGTTGGATGTTTTTCTGGAGAACATTTTCACACAGTGAACACCTAAAACTCAATTTAAAGATTTATCGTCAAGCACAAGGTTTCCAAAATAGAAAACTATCCGTGGGTTCTGTGTAATTTGCGTTTTCTAATAGTGTTTCCTGGTCCCTCTCTTACAAATGTTGAAGTCTAACGTTTTTATCTGAAAGATATGTTTTCAAACAGTATTTATGGGAATCCTTGAGCTTGTCCTCGTTCATACTTTGATGACAGTGAGTTATTACTGACACAAGCAGAAGAGCTACAGACAGGAATCAAGTATGTCAGTATCTGTCCCTGTCCAGTAGACACAACTTTACTACACAAACTCACCACAACAGAGGGGATGACATCCTATGGGATAAACAAACTTCCTCCAGTACAGTTCACACCAGAAGAAATTGAAACGTAAGTTGTTATTAAAACAAGACACAATTTCTGGTCGTTTTTCTCTTTTTGTGTGTTTCTGTAAACTTTTAACTTAAGCATAGGTCACACATATGTATAAGTCAACAAGATGCCGATGAAGAGCTTCAAGTTTCTCATTGTGATTTACGTGTAGGCCGGTCCATAGTTGACGATTCTCTAAGTCAGTCGATTACAACGAAGATTCCTATGTATTTATTGTGTTCCAGAGGAATATTTTTTTCAATGATTTAATGAGGGATGGGAATAATTTAAATATACAAAATTAATAATGTTGTGATACTGAGCTATCATCACGTTCTTTGCATCTGCATATTTCGCTCTTCTTAAAAATAATATTCATCAGTCACATTACAAAAATTATACAAACGGTATTTAAACGACTAAACGGTATCGTCGTAGACGATAATAAAATACCATCTTTTTCCCGTTTACTTTTTATCCTTGCACTATTGATAATCTCACGTTTGATCGTCATAAAGGTTAGTCATGGGATACCATGATTGGAATTTGTTTTAAAATTAAAGATATTTGTGAAACAAAAAAAAAAAAGAAAACCTACCTGAACCAACCTCTGGATTAAATGCCTGTTTACCATATGTGGCATGAATGATGTGTTATGAATGTTTTATATGTCTAATTCACAATCCTCCCTATGTTGAAACACAGTGATTGTGATTTCTTGATTTTTCGTTTAAAAAAATAAAATTGAATATACTTTTCTCGTGATTCTTTGTTGGTACTTTTTTGTTGCTTTGTTGTTTGACGTTCATTAACAATTCAGAATTGTCCTATCGTACTGTGTAGGTATGTGTATTTCTTCTATTCTCCACATTAATATTCTTGGAGCCACGGATAAGTTTTTATCGTGACATCTATCATAAGGGACCTAGTGAAGGATAGCAAATAAGTTGAAAATCTAAAATTTACATATCTCGTCACTCGTTGATATAAGAACTATTTTAACTGTATTTTCATTATTTCTCAAATTAGATTCTGTCAGTTTCTTTTTGTTTGTGCATAATGTCACTAAATGTATTCAATATATTTTATTTCATTTTACAGAACAGAAAACGTCGTTGATACTGGACTTATGCTATTGGAAACGGAAAATAATAACGGAAGTATAATGTCTATTATTGCACCGAAGAAATGTGAATATATGTATGGCGGGCCTGGTGGAAATTAAGTGTAACTTTGTTCTTTAAAAAACGACTGGAGTCAGAAACAGTAATCAGAAATCTTTTTTCTTTCATATTTTTCACTGTAAAGCGCGGATGTCATGTCAACGACACAACATGTCATTCAACGTTCAAAGGCATATGCATGATACAATGCTTTTATTTCATTATCTGAATCTTATATTTTATTATACAGATGCGCATATTGATATGAACATAGAATTGCGGTTTTATACTTATGTCGATGAGTTATCAGCTTGTTAATGTATTATCAATAAACAGATTCCACAATTTTAAGAAATAGGAAAGTTTTTATCTAGGTTTTTATTTTCCGTTTTTTCATTCATTTAATTTATTTCTTTTTTCTTTTTTTGTAATTATCTTGCAGAGTTTAATTATTGTTACTTTTAAAGTATTTTGATCTTATCGGTACTGTACGGTAAATCAGTTTTGCTAGTTGATCTCCGAAGGGCATGCCTCTTTGTTCAGTTCATTTCTACAGACAAATGGCATTTATCCTGAGAATTGGATATTGTTTTCAAATAACAAAAATGGCTTCAAATACTTTCATGCTTATCCACTGTATTTGCCATCGTTTGTGGAAGTGGGGTCCATTTTTGTGGCGGACCACCAGCGTACATTTAATGGCAGAGAAAGTTGTTTTTATCGATTTAAACATGGTCGATGGGCAGAACGACATATAAGTCTCCAGTAAATTGAGGCATGTTGACATATATGTCGTCTATATGCAATTTTCATTATATATGACGTTATTTTATTTTATTCTAAGTATGATGCAATTGTTCAGTGTTGTTCCTGCGAACGAGTTAAAAGTTTGCGAATGTGATGAAATCCTTGATGTCTATGCATCAGGTTGCAGGCAGCTGTCTCTTCTCATCATCAATATGAAACGAAATCATTCTCACATTCTCAGAATTATTAAAGTTGAGTAAGCTCCAGAAATTGAACATTTCCTTATTCAAATTACGCTTGGCTAAATCACCTGTCAGTGTCATAATTCAAATACAATTTCATGTATTGTTCTATTTAAAAAAAATCTACATTTAATCTTTCAATCATTGTAAAAACGAATGTTTGCTTGTCAAATTGAACACTTACTGATTATCCAGTACAACATTTTGAAGGATAAACCAGAAAACATGCGCTTCGGTGTCAAATGCAAAGTGAATAAGTTAAGAAGCGTTGTAATGCTAATAAGTACGACAACCTCAAAATTAACTGAACTTAGATAACACATCGCTTCTGTTCAAGAAACATACCACGAATAAGCAGCAATTATACGTATTTTCCTATTCTCGCTCTTCATTTAACTTCGGGTAATTAAGACGGGAGGAAGGAAATCTATAATTTATTTCAGGAAAAAAGCACATGGATGGCTGTTATTCAAAACGACCTAGCAGCATCGGCATTTCGTGAAATTTCTATATTCATCAAACGCTCTGAAATATGTATCAAAATATCTGTGAAGCTAATACGACAATCTCCAAAATTTCCTTTTGAAGACCTACATCAGACTCCAAAAGCAATCATTTGTAGGGCTAATTGCTTAACATCCTCAGATATCGACCAATGCCAAAATGAATCAAATAGGTGTTGCTGTTCTGTGTGGTGTTGTTTTTGCAATTATATTGCCGGGGCCACAACTTTCAGTGTTGCATAAAAATAATAAATATTCCTCTGTCAAACCTCTGTGTTTTTAAAGCGGAAGTGGTGGACTAATATGATAAAACGTATACGAATCGGTGTCACCGTAAGATTAGGCACGATGCTCGAGTGTTCAAGTGCCAAGCACCAGGCAAAAGTTGAAGCAGAATAGTATTCGATGACCTCATCGTTTCAGTTAAACGGTACCTGCAATAAAGAAAATCCTTATTTTACACTGTATTGACTGTAACTCTAATCATTACACAAACTGCATCAAAATCAAATTTATAAAGTAAAGATTTACGGTAGGGATACAATTTTTAAATAAAAGACAAAAAAGTAAAACGATTATTATTTCATAAATCATTAGTTCGTAAATGTGGCATGTTAGTTAGTCTACTGTTAGATTGAGGGGGCCGCCGTGGCCGAGTGGTTAGTTCAAACGCGTTCGAAGCGCGTTCGACTTCAATATTGAAGGGTCCGGGGTTCGAATCCGCGCAGCGCCACGCTGCGGTTGGCCTTCCCTGTCTTTCTGTTGAGACAATAAAAACCCGAGGTCCCGTGTCATAGTGGCCCGTTAAAGAACCCTCCCTGCTCTACGGTCAGCATTGCCGAACATAGGCAACATTTGTGGCCCCTCACCGGTACATGGTAACGTCTCTAAATCAGTGAAATATTCTTGAGTCGGGCGTTAAACAACAATACAACAACAACAACAACTGACAGATTGATACAGCAAACCGAGTTAACTATGAAATTAAACGCAAAATCTGAAGCTGTACATGAACTGTAAAGAAATACGAGTTATTTCAACTTATCACTGTGGCAAATTATATTCCGATTTTTCATTGTTGTCATAGCAGGTATCATTATTTGAGTTAGTTGAAATGTACATGTAATATTCGTCATACTTGTCTTTAGAGCGGCAAAGGCCCAGAGATTCGCATCAGTCAGTGGTTTGGGGATGCATCGGTAGAGGACATGTCGTTGCCATGAAAGTGAAGCACAAGCTTGTGCTCTGCAATGCACAAATGTGTTATCTTCTTAAACTGTGTTGATATTTCAGTTTTATTTTAACGCCTAGTTGCCTGATGACTCCTGTGTCGGTAATATTGATATATTGGCTCTTTATAATTAATCTGAATATACCCAGTGGACTGTGAAAAGCAATACATATAGGGATAGGGCAGCGTGGGGGTTGGTGGTGTTCACGATTTTGCTAAACCAAATCGCTGACCTTCCCCGACTTAGAAATGAATATGTGATGTTACATATTGCCGGGTCCATTAACTACTGCAATACAAATGAGTAGTTGTGACCCACTAACCATAAAGGAAACACATAGTGTACTATCAAAGTATGAGAGTGGCGACCAAAAAAGCGCTACATAAGCGTGCATGATACAAATACAAGATAATTTATATAAGGTTGCATGATACAAATATAAGATAATTGATTGGAAAACAACGTTATACATAAGTTTGCAAAATACAAGTGTAGAAACAAAGAAATGGTTATAAAAGTTGGCGAGGAGGGAGGTGGAGGGTTTCTGAATAAAATATGCGTCTGTAAATAGAGAGCGATTAGAGATATCACTATACTTTTGGTTACACTTCTGCAAATGAATGGTCAAGAGCTTATCTATTTATAATTAATTGATGGCAATTAGATAAGCGCTGCTGACCATAACTTCTTAAGTGAATACAGTAGTTCATACAAACAGGTTTCCATTTTGTAGATAAAGGCAATTACTTAAAAATAATGTTGTTATATGCTGTACACGATAACAATTTATATAGTACAAGTGCTTAACAGAGGTTTCATAAATTAATCGTGTCTAACTGTTATTGCTATCAACCGATAACTCTTAGTAATTGTCGTTCATTGTTCGTCTTATGTTAACGGTATTTCCATGCCGAACTCGCACGTCTTCTATTCACAAAATCCACCAAAGGCTTTGCATTTCCACTGATTACAACTATGGCATGCCAAAGAAAATGTTAAGAGATACTGGTCTTGAGGTTTTTTGTAAGGTTCTGTATTCAAAATTGCTAATTTTTTTTCGGTTTAATTAATTGCTTTCATCCATGAAGATGACAAATTATCCTTACATCCTCAGAATAAAATGAAAAAGAACAAAGGAAAGGAAACCCGGAATCCCATGTTTTAACAAATATGCCAATATAAAGAATTAAAAATAAGTATGGGCGACAACTTCAAATTTTTATTAAGATGCCAAAATTTGTCCGGAAGGAGTCAGCGCTCCCTGTTGGCACGCGATACCCGTTACAAATGTTCCACCGAGACCCTACTAATTTGGTAAAACATCGATGTCGTTTAAAAATATCATGTTCTTGACTGATTAGCAAAGAAAAAAGACTTGCTTGCAAGCAGACCGATCAAAGCTTTTTCAGTCTTGAACAATGACTCAGGATAAGTGAATTGATAGAAACATAAAACTTTCATCATTACTGATACCTTTTTAGAACTCGAGAAACCTTTATTTGTTCTTGCATTAATATTTGATAGTCACAAATATCTAAATGGCGGTATGCTTTTCAACACAGGAAGTTTATAAAAGGTTGACTGTAGTACCGTGTAACAAGTTTTTGAATACATGAATGTCTCAATCGGTGATGGCCAAAAATGAGAAAATGGGGGATGGGGCGGGGTCGGGATTAGATATTAGACCAAGGGGGCATATTTCTCATCTGTTATTTACAGATTTACCGTATTAATCAACCAGGCCATGATGGCACGCCGTGTCACATATCAAATACGGACATACGTCACAATGGGTGATAGTAATAAACAAGAATAAGGTTCGACGAGATTAGGTATCCAACATACCTAAAATGTACGTTTTGAATCTTGTTGGGGTCAACAGCTATAACGTGGCCAGCAGGATTATACACTAATGGAGAATTTGAACATGAGCCGTCTGGAGGTTTTGACTTGTAGTCGTCGAAATTTTTTTTTTAATTTTTCGCTGCTCACTAGACCTTGATTAAGACAAATATCAATGTCTCAGTGATGACCTAAGTTCCTCAATGTACTCGCTATCGTAAAAGATCATTCACTGCTAAATAAATACTTGTCATGCTTTAGCCTTGAATATGTATTTCGTTCAATTTAGTTCGTCAACTTTTGGCATGAACTCTTGTTGCTATGATAACATGCAAACCATCTCCTATGTATCATACATACACAAAGAACAAGTTTTGTCTTCGCCTTATCAACGTAATTTTGAAACACATTACACTCATAGTTAACTATTTATTTTGTTCGAATTAAGAGAACATGAAGTCGCCATATTTACTTTTTTAAATCACTAAACGATGGAAACTCAAATACAATAAAAGCTTTATAAGTGGGAGTTTAAGAGTCCTGGATACTTCGATTCAAAAATATGTATAAAATCTTGATTGTATCTCAATGTTTTATAAGCTGTTGAATAAAATGCAGTCCCCTGGCAAGTGTTCTGGAAGGGTAGGCAATTACTGCTCTCGCACGTTTCTCCATAAATTTTCTTAGGTCTAAAAGTATATATACCGCAAGCAAATTACCGATTCAAATTCAAACCATCAATTTTCTCTGAATGTTTTAATATAGCTACGGGCAAAAAGCACAACTACAATATTCCAAAATAACGATTAGAATACCCCATAGAAAAGTTAAATGTGCATATTTAAAAAAAAAACTGGTAAATTACTAAAAATTTACAAAGTTTAACGATTAAATTCTTAATGAAATAATATAAAGATATCATATATTTATTTATCAATGTTAAATAAACACGTGTTTATTGTTGACAAGTTTGTCATTGGTCAGTCTATATATACACCTGTAGTAATAACCTGTTATACAGGTATTCGAACTGAATGCACGGATACTCGGTCTATGTTAGATATAAGTCATTCGAAGGTTCTGTCCCG
>JACSZP010029295.1:0-12292 GCA_016161895.1 Pinna nobilis
TTCCTTAAACGGAACTCGGAACTCGGAACCAACTTCAGGCTCCCCAAAAAATGCTGGCAATAAGGCATTACAGCATCGGTCACATAAGAAATATTATTTTGTAATTGTTTGATTTGGCGTTACAAATTGCAGTAATGGAAGGAATCAAACTATAGTGTTCATGTTTTTGGTAAAGTTGAAATTACGCAGCCAGAATTTATTTTTACAACTTTCTGAACATTTCTATCCATCTACCTGTGGCTTCTCGCTTTTACTCCTACCCACGTGGAGGTTTCTGAGGAAATAAAATATTAAGAATGTTATTATACAATCGATGAATTCAAAAGAAACCTTCGAACTGTACAACAAATATGCGACATTCTGGGGATAAATAATGTGTTTAATGATTGAAGTCCAATTCGAGAATCTTCAGCTTACATTGACAAGTCCACGAATGCTAGTAAAGGGTTATACTGTTTTGACACATGTCTGTTGCGCACTGAGTGACTTTTAACATGTGGACCCTAAAGAGACAGCGGGGCCTGTGATTTTATCGTTTCATCCGATGACCAAGTATGCGGAATGTGAGGTCGTGAATTTGGATTTGCACTGCAAACTCCGTTAAAGGATTTAGCAAATTCAAGTGGAACGTGGAGCCAGTGCTAAACTGACTTTGCTACTACATACACAAAGTTGTCTTACTTCCTGATAGGTATTGGAGAGATTGATTTATATTTCAAACGGTTAAAAAACTAGACTTACCTCTCTTACAATCCTATCTCCTGTCCCTGCTCCAGTCTGAAAGAAAGGAAATCAAAAGGTACTGAGAGCTATCGGAAAACTTAGTCTTATAATTACACAAAATATGGTACTTCTGGAACGGGTACCGTTACCGTTATATCTCTAATTCGGACATCATATTTTACAAGTCATCATTGATTTTAACACAAGAACAACAAGATTCACCAGGAGCTGTTTAATGTCCCTTACTTCCTGCATAATGATCTGAAATTTTAACCAAAGAACCATAGAGGATATGGAACCTCGGTTTTAAAACTGTCTCATCCGAAATACAGGGACGGCTTACCACGGAGTGGCGCTGCGCGGCTTCGAACCGCGGACCCTTCGATTCGAAGTCGAACACGCTAACCACTCGGCCACGGATGCCCCGGTTATGTCATGAAATTACTTATCAAATGGTCTTCAAATTTCGAATAAATGAGAAAATCAGAATCCCTTTATTATCAATTCATTTAATAAATCATGTTTCATTTGAACTGTGGACAGTCATACCATTGGTAGGAAGTTAGACCAAGAGAAAAATTACTGTATAAAGGGAAATGCTCGCTCCCGTTTTATTTTCGCGCCCAGCGCCCACATCGTCAGTGGACGATATGGAAACTACGCAAATTCAAAAAGGTAAATGAATTGAATATAATTATGACGGGGCATGGAGAAACTCAAACGAAGCGAAAATGTTTGCAACTCCATAGGGGTTAAGATAACACGAGACGTAAATAACCCTGTACATACAGTACTTATATCTTTGAGCAATGGCTCTTAGATCCCGGATATGTCATGAAACTACTTATCAAATGGTCCAATAATTTGGAATAAAAAAAATGAGAATCCCTTTATTATCAATTCATTTAATAAATCATGTTTCATTTGAACTGTGAACAGTCATACCATTGGTAGCAAGTTAGACCTAGAGAAAATTTACGGTGTAAAGGAAAATTTTCGCTTCCGTTTTATTTTCTTGCCCAGCGCCCACATCGTTCAGACGAAGCGAAAATGTTTGCAACTCCATAAGGGTGAAGATAACACGAAACAAAAATAACCCAGCACATACAGTACTTATAACTTCGAGCAATGGCTCTTAGATCGTCCCTGCTACCGCGGAAAAATGATTTCTCTGCACCTAGTACTTGTGAAATAAATGAAGACGCATTTTAGTGGGAGATCTCATTCCAACACAGTGCCAATAACTGTAAATGTTAACACTTAAATCAGGATGCCAACGTGAGAAGTGCATTTGATGGGTATACATATTTAACCCCTTAACTCCCAGATACGCATTTTCTACGCATCTTTTGCCATACAGTGTATTACGACGGCTGTATCTTTGTTATCGTTGAACATATGTAAAATCTGACACAATTATACGAAATAAAACTTATTTTCCTACTTTTTTTGTTCTTACACTTTTGTCATTCAGACACTCTCAACGATACTGTAGGGATGTAAACACAAACTTTGGTTTTTATCAGACCACTTTTCACCGAAAATGGCGACGTCACGCTTTCGGCTAGTGTTTACAAACTTGACACAAAGTATATTTTCAATATGACGTAAGCGCATGCTACTGAGCATCATTTTTGGGGTGGAAAGTATCCAATAAATTAAACATTGAACAGAAAACAATATTTGGAGTATTTTGTTTTGTTTTGTTTTGATTTTTTAATCGGAACGAACAGTTTATTCCGACCGAGCTTAGCCCCGACATCACTTAGTCGATCATGCAGTACTGCAGTGTAGATTCTACACCCATGATAAAGATCTAGATATATCTGCGCCCAGTATTCAATGTCTATTTTTATTGAAAAATAGCATAATTATTTTCATAGAAATACCTGTAGATCTTTCTTCCCAATGACTCATTTCAAAATGAAAATAGTCTAAATCACACGGCCGCCCTCGACGTACATCGGTGTACCTTGCGGGTACTTCGAGTATTTTCCGTCACGTGTAGATCTAGACGTCTATCATAAAACTGAGAGGAACCGAGCACTAAAAAATGTCTGAAATACCAAGTGATACCGATGACAAAGGCGACCTACGATTAGAAATATCAGATTTATACGACGAATTTGATCGCTCATTAAGATTCGGGGGTCCATTCATTTTCGTCAGACACCGGTTCGGAGCAAGATCAGTGTTCTCCGTGTTCATCATTGATCGGTTTAAGTAAAAGGAAATGCCAGTCTAAAGTAACATCAACGGAAAAATCTGGTCTATTCATTGTCAAAATAGTTACCATGATGCTGAGGATGTTTTATGAAATAACAGGTCCCGGAAATTATCTACTCTTTTCCCTGGTGTTTTCGGAGGATTTCTTTGCACACTTACTCGATATAGATATAGGGAAACTTACCAGTATGCCTCTAATAGGACACACAACAACACGCACGCACCAAACGTTGGCTGGTTTGAGGCATAGGATACATTGGTGAGTAGGTCTTTTGGGCTAACAGTGATTTATACCGGAACGTGTCCCCTTTTTGTGATTTTTCGTTTTTTTTTTTATCCTTTTCGTTTTTTAAATGATTTTTTATTGCTTTTGGTCCCGAATACATAAGAAAATCAGAAAATTTGTAGTCTGTTCAACTAGTGAATAAACTACATTTTATCAAGTTTCTGCCAAAACGCCAATGAAATCTAATGAACATGAGTGTACGCCTAAAGCCTACATAAAAAGTATTACTCATCCTAGTAGGCCTTTGTTCAGAATTACCAACAGTTTGAAAACCTTCCATGCCGGGTATTTTTTTTTTTTATCTCGTGGGGAAACTATTTTTAAAAAGAATTCTTAAGAGAATTAAGTTTGTCATGGGGGAATTTGCATATTCTCCATAGAAATTATTATTAATTTATTTTCAGAGGTATGTATCTACATATATAGCACATGTAGAAAGTATTTAGTATATATCTTTTAAATTTGAATTTTTGATAAAATTTACACTCCTATCTATAAATGTAAGCCTCTTTAGAAAACTTTTGATGAAATTCCTCATGGTTTATTTTCAATCAGTTCTATGGAGTAATGCTTATGACAAATAAACTTTTATAACTATTAGGACTATTTAGCATGTGTAATAGACGAGGAAAAATGTCGGCCAGGCTAGGACTCGAACCCAGGCCTCTTGCTAATCGTCAGACTGCTCAACCAACTAAACTACCTAGTCCAATGTGCCCAGTCCCCGTTACACTCTTCCTCCCTTTTTTCTGAGATTTCCACACTGAATTCTCACACGAGACTCACAAACAACCTGCAAGTATTTTGATTGGCGCCAATGTAACAGGCGAGGAAAAATGTCGGCCAATCTAGACCTCGAATCTAAGCCTCCTGCTAACCGTGTGGCTTCTATACCAAATGATCTACCTTTCCGATGTGCCCAGTCCCCGTTACACATGCCTTCACGCATAACCTTCATTTTACATAAATGTTCATGTAAATTTTGCGCGTAAGACTTCCGGTTTTTACTTGGTAGAGATATTTATTTTGAATTTTGTTCACAACTCCTTACTTAGACAAAAACAAAAGAAGCAAAAAAAAACCCTGTACCCTATTGCTTGAACATCAAATCATCTAGGCCTACTTGTACCACAAGATTTGCTGTAACGCGACTAAGATTTTTTACTACTATTTTTATTATTATTATTTTGAAGATTGTAAAATATTCATTGTACAAAGGGTTGTGCCTCACTAATCAGAACACTTTTGATGGCGTGGTTTGGTAAAACAGTTCCACTCAAGAATCTTTCATTTATATGGATACGGCACAGTATGTCGGTGGCAATTTGGGCTACATGTATGCTTGGCACTTTAGCCATTGAGCAGGGAGGGCTCTATGCCGATACCCACTATGACATGGGACCTTGGATTTTACTGTCTCTTCAATAGGACCGGGACAACCACAAAAACGCTTACCACTAGCTGGCCACGGCGAATCTGGACATGTTCTTTCCGATGCAAATTGTCTGGATAAATAAAGCGTTCGAAATATACAAGAATATGTATTCACAATGGATATGACAATACAATATTTAAAATATTTGATCCCGGGAATTTTTTTTTCATAGCTTGAAGCATCTAAAGATAATTGGCGTCCAAATTAATGAGGCTCAATTGTATACAAGCAATTAGAATATATCGTAAAACAGGAGAAAAATTTAATCTCAGAATGGCAGTAAAATGTTTGAGTTGCAGAGTTGAGACAGTAGGTTGTGTTGCAGAAAAGGAACAACATTTTATGGAAGACCTGAAGTAACAGTTAAACTGAATTATTTTAAAATGAATTTGAATGTTAATTTATGCCACATTCAGCAAGTTTTCATTCATGTGATGGTAGCCAGTTTTTAGCGGTAGAGAAAATAACCCATTTACATGTAACGTAAAGAGGACAATCTGGTAAAAATAAAACAAAATTTAAACATTCACTCGGAATTCTGTTATATTGAGGTTTATGTTATATACCTAACATAATATTTTGAGATAACCAAAAATTCAATGCAACATTAATATTTACATGTGTTCCTTCCTCATTCAAAACCGAGAGCGGCTCCATGATTATCAACATTGTACAGACCCATAAATATAGATGTTGATTAGAAATATTAAATAAATAAATTTCTAATCTCTACTCGTGATTGTTCCCTTTTTTTGTATAAATCTGCAGTTTTCAATTTTGTTAAACGACTTAGCGATAAGGGACCAAGAATATAACAGAGGTATCACCAGTGTTAGATAAGTGTAACAGATTTTACTTATGCTAATACAGTTATCTTCCTTTTAACTACTTTATAATTCATAATATGGATGAGGCAATAGGGAGATTATTTCAGTCAATCAAAAACAAACGGTGTAGTCAGAGTCATCTTTATGATTATATCTATTTATTGATGAAAAGTGAAAGTAGCGGATACTACACGTGTAGACTTTGTGTCATACTTTTCATCCTGAAAATATTACCCGTTTCACGGACGTGACCAACTCCATAAATCTGGAGAATGAAGTAAATAAAGACGGCTAAGGAAATATTCAGACAAACTGTACAAAAAAATGTGAGTAAAAAAATTAAGGGAATCAAAAGAGCTTGGGAAATACATGTAAAACAGACACAACCGAAAAAATAAAAACCGAAAGTATTTTGACAGGGAAGAATTTCCGTGTAACATATCAAATAAGAGCGACAATAAGAAAGTACTCGCATTAGAACTATGCACTGATTTGAAGATCCTGATTTTTGTACAAAAAAGAAAACAAAGTTATCCCCCTTTCTAAAAACCTTAGAGACGATTTTAATCAGACAATTTTCTAAATTTAATATTTGTGATTTATAATGTATTTGAATACATGATCAACACTGTGATGCCTGAATTCTGCACTAAGTCAACTATAACACTTAGGAACTAATCATGCGCGGATCCAGGATTTTTTCCAAGGGGGAGGAGGTGTAGATATTTTCCAGGGGGGGGGGGAGTCAAACTTGTAAAAAGGAAAAAAAAACCAACCCTGTTAAATTAAGAATTTAAGAACAATTGACCCTTATTGGTATATATTTTTAATGTTTATACTTTTTGGATTTACCGGGTCTGCCTCTAGATCTGTGCATGCTAATTATACAATGTAGGTATTGGTGAGGGACTTACTAAGTATTAGCATCCTTTGCTGGTTGTCAGCTGAATTTTCTATTACTGACTCATTCAGTAAAATTATTATTGAACTAAGAATAGGTGCTTAGATCTGTATTTTTCTTTTCTCACGCAAATCTTATATCAATTATATTTTTCAGGTTTTTGTCATGAGCTATGGATACAATGCATTTGGTGATCATCGTGTTGTTTGTTAACTTCCACATTTTGGATTAGCATTGAAAATACAAGGACCCCCCCNNCCCCCCCCCCCCCCCCCGCCCCCTCACAGCAGTGACTTTCTATCAGAGATACATAAGGAATGTTGATAGATGCATATAACACTAAAAATGGGTAAAATACAGGGCATATTTGATGATATTCAGTTTGAAAATATTCCTGAAAAATGCATATCAAACTTGGAAAGAGAGACCAGATAATATATTACATGTATTCTCTATAGAAGACCTATCAATATCACTGATACCTTGTAGGTGAATTTTCCTCGTTTTTATACAACAGTCTAGATTTATACTGGGTATGAAATGTAAGCAACATACAGAGTTCAGAATAGACAGAAAAAAACCAAGAAATCAATATGCATGTGGTGCACAAATTAGGAAGAGATGAAAAGAAACGATTTTTGAATGCAAGATCTGTAACGCCAATTTTTGTACAGGAACAGTTTTGAGGCTCACAACGGCCACAGGAATTTGGCAATACCAAAATAAATGCATAAAATAATTCATATGGGACTATTTTATCTTTTTTCCAACAATTATTCTATATTTTGCTGATAATAGATGGACTTATTTTACATTCTTATATCACAGAAAAGCTTTATTCTCAAAATTTCACTATTTTCGCCGGTTTCGTTGTCATGGCAACGGTTATATGTATTATAAATCAACAATTTGACCGGAAAATCTAAAAGCCCATTTCAAGCACATTCCAAATATATATGGGTTGTATGCTTAAAAGTTGACTAGAAAATGCCTAAAAATGACGTTAAAGATTATTTTTAATAAATCATATTGATTTCCTATAGTGCTCTGGGAGTTAATGGGTTAAAATATCAAATAAACGTACCTCTAAATTATCTGCCAGGTCATCGAAGTCCGAGTCTCTGACTATGTCCAAAATACGCCCATCCTCTCCTGGTGAAAATTAACACAATGTATAAAATTCCATATGTGTGTACAATGTATACATGGCAACGTACCACCATGTAGTTAAGGTAAAAGTAACACCGTTTTACGTCTTTTTCAGTCAGTATCAGTCATATCGCCGCGGTAAAATTGGTTGGTTGCTTGGTTGAATTGTAGTTTAACGTACCACTCAAGAATATTTAACTCATAAGAAAACGTCAGGTTGTCCAGCCGAAGGGCGACAAACTTTACCTATGCTTGGCACTTATGGCCGTAAAGCAGGGAGGGTTCTTTAACGTGCCAAAACCTACTGTGACACGGGACCTCGGCTTTTCTTCTGATCACCCGAAAGACAGGGACAGCAAACTGTGACGTGGGCAGTGGTGGTAGTAGTTTTGTTGTCTAACGTCCCGCTCAAGAATCATATTTTCTATCATGGGTGTGATGAGTGGACAGGGAAATCTCAACCCGAGTGGTAAGAATCGGGACACCCTCGGATTGGACTTTCAGATTCTTACCACGAGGGTTTAGATTTCCTTTTCCACTCAACACATCCATGTTTGATTCTTTTTCTCCCACACTCCAACGACTAGAATGTAGGGACGCACAGAACTTGGTATAACGTTCAGCCATTAAATTCATATTTGTGACGTCATAGTGCGGGCGAGCTGTCTTTCCCTTTGGGAAAGACAGATTTATCTCTTCACGGGTAAAAATTGTCTTTCAAGGGCAAGGTGTGGGATAATATATTCATAATTATAATATTTCACTCATTTAAAGACGTCACCGTGTGCCGGTGAAGGGTTGAATTTTTAATAGATAATATATAACTACGCTATTCGTAAAACTATTTCAAATTAACACAGAAATAAATCCTTATAACACAAAATGAAACATATACAATCTAAACCTTATTTGAAAAGGTTAATTTCCTTAAAGAAATCTAAATTAATGTTGGCCGTCCCTGTCCTTTGGATGAGACAGACAAATCGAGGCCGTCTATTTAGTGGTTTTAAAAAATCATAGAACTTTTAGTAGTATTTAAGGATGGAGTTATATACTTTAAGTTTTGCATTGTCTGTATTGAGGTTTTACGGCATGTAGACACGAGGAACCTCTTTTGAAAAACACATATATCAATATTTCATACATATTGTAATATAAATAAAACTATATTACCGCTCGTACGACTAGGTGGTGCGGAAAGAACAGTCGCAAACTCCAGAGCTAAAATCAAAGCTGAAAGGATCACCGCAAATGTGCTGAGCCTCATTGTAGCAATTTAATATTTTCAACAATTCCTCTAGGTATATTCAATCAATTATTCCCTGTGCGCATGTCTATTTTAAGATGCATACTTAATGTGCATTTAGTAAAGAAATACACAAAAAAAATCTGAAAGGGGCGGAAATGCCGTCATTAAATCCGTCTGATAGGTACAAGACACATGTATCAAGATTGTCTTGTTCTCATAACGGTCCTTTATATCCGGAGGGCCCGCCTCCGATGATCCGTGAGTAACATGCTAGTTTTGTATATGATCAAAAGCTTGTTACAAATGGTGTCTGATGATAAAAAAACATTTCTCATAAGTTTGTTGTCACTTTAAGAGTTTATAAAGAATACAAACCTTTCATTCAAACGTGTAAAATTGTTATAATTGTGCATAGATTGTACCCTTTATTCCTGTTAATTCCTCTTCAAAACTTATCTATGCTACCAAAAAAAGAAAAGAAAACGCTCTTTTCTGGACAATGTGTCGCCCAAGTTTGATATGCAGTGCGTTTATAATGAAGTCTATATTCATTTCACAATCAACGGCGAATCAAGTCTCGATATGCACATTTTTATTTCTTAGTACTTGGTTTTATGATGGCACAGACCATATCAATCCGTCGCAATTGATGTAAAAATTTGAATTCAAATACGGTCAACAAAAATACTTATTCCAAATATAGTAACTTGAGTTGGAGATTGAAACTCTAAGTTCTACGCTAATGCCAAATTGGTAGCTTACTGTATCATGACTATGAATTTTTAACCCGATTTATCTATAACGCTTAAAGTATCAAGAGCTCTCTCTCTCTCTCTCTCTCTCTCTCTCTCTCTCTCTCTCTCGTAATACCTACAATGCTGCTGTTGCTGTATTTCTGTTTCTTTTTCTGTTGTCCCAGTCAAGA
This sequence comes from Pinna nobilis, assembly GCA_016161895.1. Classification (NCBI taxonomy): domain Eukaryota; kingdom Metazoa; phylum Mollusca; class Bivalvia; order Pterioida; family Pinnidae; genus Pinna; species Pinna nobilis. The sequence goes on from JACSZP010029295.1 coordinate 9,722, forward strand.
TCTTTTATGACGAAGCCATGGCCTAGTAATTAGTGTGTTTGTCGTCATCGTGTGCCGGTGAAAGAGCGACAAATTTTGCCTTTGCTCGGCACTTATGTCCGTAGGGCAGGAAAGGTTCTTTAACGTGCCAATACCAACTCGGATCCGAGTGTTGTTTGATGCTATATTCAGCAATATTTCAATTACATGTGTATGGTAGCAAATAACCACCTACGATAGTTTTGTCTTTTTCCACTTGGAGTTTTAGCCATTTGTAACATAGCTTTAAAACAGGAGTTTGTTGAAGTACAAATATATTCGATATCGAGCCAAAAAAAATTTGTACAGTAACATTTCAATCTTTATTGCTCTGAAAAAATGACAAACTATAACGGTGCTGCATTCCAGTTTCTTCGTCTGAAATAAAAAGAGAAGAAGCATTCGAGTGATATGAAATGGAAACAAACCAACTTCCGACTAATTAGTTGATATTGTTCCAAGCCTCTTTCAAAAATATTCCAGTCCTTATACTGTAAACCAACTTATTTCTGCGCGCGATTTATATTCGCGATGTTATCGCAAATTTAAATAGCCGCAAATTTATTTCGCAACACACAGGAATAACACGTATATATAATGCATCGCGAAGTTTAATCGTCGCAAACATTTTTGTAATGACAAATTCGCAAAATTTAGTAGCCGCAGAAATAAGTTTGTTTACAGTATTACATTTGGCGATTAAATTTGATAGAAATTTAAGGCTAGTATCTTTTAAAACTACCTGCTATTCGTAAAATTTTAGACAGTCAATAACAATAATAATGTCAATAACATTAATTCTTTTAAAGTCAGTAGTAAGAACATTCCGCTTGAAACCACTTGGTCTCTCACTTCTTGTCAGAGCCTGAAAGATTGTCCAGTGTGGCGTTCAGCAAAAAATAATTAATTAATGAAAAATAAAACCTTGTTAAGGAAAACCTTAACAGCTGTATTTTATGGTATATCTACGCTTTTCTAAAAAGATTTTTGAATTTTAGAAAAACTTTACAAACACACGGGGTCAAGAAGAAAAAATGCGGCTAGTCTATGGCGGACGCTGACAGGATTGTATTAATTTACAATGAATTGTCTCCCCCTTTACAAAGCAAGTGCCGACGAGAAGATGTTTGCAGTAGCCTCGTCAATTCTTTAAATGTGTACCTTGTCGCGTCACCAACAGGCTGCCCATGTTCAGTGACGATTATTGAGCCACGACTCTTCAACTTATTTCCCGCTAGAATTTAAAACGAATTGTACGCCACTCAAGGCATTACAGCATCGGTGACATAAACATTTTGTTTGTATTTGTTTAATTTGGCGTTACTTATCGCACTAATGGAAGGAATCAAACTATGTATAAGTTTTTTGGTAAAATTGAAATTTTAAAGCCAGAATTTATTTGAACAACTTACTGATCATTTCTATCCTGTGGCTTCTCCCTTTTATTTCAATCCATGTGGAGGAGGTATCTGAGGAAATAAAATGTAAGAATATTATTATACAATCGACAAATTCAATAGAAACATTCGAACTGCACAACAAATATGCCACATTCTGGGGATGAATAATATGTTTAATGATTAACGTCCAATTCGAGAGTCTTCAGCTTATATTGACACATCCACGAATGCTAGTAAAGTGTTATACTCTTTTGACACATGTCTGTTGCGCACTGAGTGACTTTTAACATGTGGACCCTAAAGAGACAGCGGGGCCTGTGATTTTATCGTTTCACCCGATGACCAAGTATGCGGAATGTGAGAACGTGAATTCGGATATGCACTGCAAACTCCGTTAAAGGATTTAGCAAAATTCAAGTTGAAAAAGGTTTAATACAGCCAGTGCTAAAATCACTTTGCTACTTCAAACACAAAGTTTTCTACTTCCTGATAAGTATTGGATATATTGATTTATATTTCAAAAGGTTAAAAAAACTAGACTTACCCGTCTGACAATCCTATCTCCTGTCCCTGCTCCATTCTGAAAGAAAGGAAATGAAAAGGTACTGAGAGGTATCGGAAAACTAAGTCTTATAATTACACCAAATACCGTACTTCTTGGAACGGGTATCGTTACCGTTATATTAATAATTCGGACATCATATGTTACAAGTCATCATTGATTTTAACACAAAAACAACGGGATTCACCAGGAGCTGTTTAATGTCCCTTACTTCCTGCATAATGATCTGAAATTTTAACCAAAGAACCATAGAGGATTTGGAACCTCGGTTTTAAAACTGTCTCATCCGAAATACAGGGAAGGCCTACTACGGAGTGGCGCTGCGCGGCTTCGAACCGCGGACCCTTCGATTCGAAGTCGAACGCGCTAACCACTCGGCCACGGATGCCCCGGTTATGTCATGAAACTACTTATCAAATGGTCTTAAAATTTCGAATAAATCAGAAAATCAGAATCCCTTTATTATCAATTCATTTAATAAATCATGTTTTATTTGAACTGTGGACAGTCATACCATTGGTAGCAAGGTAGACCAAGAGAAAAATTACTGTGTAAAGGAAAATGCTCGCTCCCGTGTTATTTTCGCGCCCT
>JACSZP010029299.1:290-26612 GCA_016161895.1 Pinna nobilis
TTTCTAAGGAAATACTACTGTCAATTTTCTACGGACAATACTTCTGACGCCAAGACGTTTACTAAGGCAAATACTACTATCAATTTTTTCTGACAATACTTCTGACGTTGTAATGGACAATATTTCTGCCGTCAAAAAGGTTTCTAAGGGAAATACCACTGTCAATTTTCTCTGACAATACTTCTGACGTTATAATGGGCTATAATTCTGACGTCAAGAAGGTTTCTAAGGCAAATACTACTGCCAATTTTCTACGGACAAGACTTCTGACGCCAAGACGTTTACTAAGGCAAATACTACTATCAATTTTCTCTGACAATACTTCTGACGTTGTAATGGACAATTCTTCTGACGTCAAGAAGGTTTCTAAGGCAAATAATACTGTCAATTTTCTCTGACAATACTTCTGATGTTATAATGGGCAATCTTTCTGACGTCAAGACGGTTTCTAAGGCAAATGTTACTGTCAATTTTCTCTGACAATACTTCTGACGTTGTAATGGGCAATCTTTCTGACGTCAAGAAGGTTTCTAAGGCAAATGCTACTGTCAATTTTCTCTGACAATACTTCTGACGTTATAATGGGCTATAATTCTGTCGTCAAGAAGGTTTCTAAGGAAATACTACTGTCAATTTTCTACGGACAATACTTCTGACGTTGTAATGGGCAATCATTCTGACGTCAAGAAGGTTTCTAAGGCAAATACTGCTGTCAATTGTCTCTGACAATACGTCTGACGTTGTAATGGGCAATAATTCTGACGTCAAGAAGGTTTTTAAGGCAAATACTACTATCAATATTCTCTTACAATACTTCTGACGTTGTAATGGACAATATTTCTAATGTCAAGAAGGTTTCTAAGTTAAATACTACTGTCAATGTTCTCTGACAATACTTCTGACGTTGTAATGCACAATATTTCTGACGTAAAGAAGGTTTCTAAGGCAAATACCACTGTCAATTTTTTCTGACAATACTTCTAACGTTGTAATGGGCAATCAATCTGGCGTAAAGAAGGTTTCTAAGGCAAATGCTACTGTCAATTCTTAACGTACAATACTACTGACGTTATAATGGGCAATACATCTGTCGTCAAGAAGGTTTCTAAGGCAAATACTACTATTAATTTTCTACGGACACAATACTTCTGACGGTATAATGAACAAGACTTCTGACGTCAAGAAGGTTACTAAGACAAATGCGACTATCAATTTTCTACGGACAATACTTCTGACGTCAAGAAGTTTACTAAGGCAAATGCGACTATCAATTTTCTACGGACAAGACTTCTGACGTAAAGAAGTTTACTAAGACAAATGCGACTATCAATTTTCTACGGACAATACTTCTGACGTCAAGAAGTTTACTAAGGCAAATACGACTATCAATTTTCTACGGACAATACTTCTGACGTTGTAATGGACAATATGTCTGCCGTCAAGATGGTTTCTAAGGCAAATACCACTGTCAATTTTCTCTGACAATATTTCTGACGTTGTAATGCACAATATTTCTGACGTCAAGAAGGTTTCTACGGCAAATACTACTGTCAATTTTCTCTGACAATACTTCTGACATTGTAATGCACAATATTTCTGACGTCAAGAAGGTTTCTAAGGCAAATGCTACTGTCAATTTTCTACGGACAATACTTCTGACGTTGTAATGCACAATATTTCTGACGTCAAGAAGGTTACTAAGGCAAATACTACTGTCATTTTTCTACGGATAATACTTCTGACGTTATAATGTGCAAGACTTCTGACGTCAAGAAGGTTACTAAGGCAAATACCACTGTCAATTCTTTACGGACAATACTTCTGACGTTATAATGGACAATACTTCTGTCGTCAAGAAGGTGTTTAATAAGAATCCCCTGTCAACGGTAACGTTTACTGTAAGTCTTATAACTTGATAAGGTAGGCTGGTTGGTAAAGTTGTTTTCCTTTTGTGTCCCACTAAAGAACCTTTCACTTATATGGAGACGTCGTGAACCGTGTGCCGGTGAAGGGTGACATATTTTGCCTATGTTCGGCACTCATGGACGAAGAGTTGTGAGGGTTCATAACTTGCTGATGATTACTGACACGAGATCTCGGTTTTTACGATCCTCTTGATTAAGGAAACGGAATAATATGCAGTCAACATTAATTTTTGAAGAACGGCCTAAAATTGGTTTGAATCATGTCAGACAGTTTTCGACCAAATGAAAGGTTGTACATTAGAACGACTATATAGGACTTGCCAAATACTGAGTGACTTAAAAAAAGACGTTTAAATTGTAATCCATGGAACATCAGCTTGTTTGCCAATAGCCTTCCTCGATTTAAATTCTAAGATCCAGGGCAATAAATTACTTCGAATCCGTTGAAAAAGATTTTAAACGCCTTATACAGGTGATGATGGAATAGTGGGTGGTGACGACGGCGAAACTGAGGTTTTCCCGTTGGACATAAAGTTGAGTTGTTAGTTAACCGTAAAAATGTATGCTCGATAAAATATCAAGCTATGAAATAAACGAGTTGTCTTTAATCTCGAGTTCACTGGGATAAAACGAACATATGAAGGAAAATTATTATTGTTAATAGATGCATGGACCTCCTACGTTAAGCGTAGCTAATAATAGTACAATTGTTACAGCGATGCAGAAATAAATTCATAGTAAAAATACAATACATAAAAAAGGTAAAATTGACGGTGCTTGTAAATGAATCGTTAAAAATTAAATTAACAACCACTCTAAATCAAAAGTATAAGCCTTGTATGTATCAATTCGATCATCGGTTTCTACAGAAAGACAACCGGTCATTGATAGTGTATGATTCCAACAAAGCAATAGTAGCGGCAACAAGGTAGTCGTAAGACTACATCGGATAACAGATTCACAATATATTAATCAATGTAAATGAAGCGATAAAGAGTACTTGTATACTCAAATTGAGTTTGAGACATATGAATTAGCAAGATTGTATCTAACAAGGCCGAAATGGACCATGTATGTCAGTCAAACTGCTTGAAAATTCAAGAATTGTGTAACACAATTGGTACCTGACAGCTGTTAATAGGCCAAGGACAAAGAACCACATGTACATATTGAACAGTGCCTAAAGGCATTGCACTAAGTAAACAAATAGGTGACCAGTACAACTTGACATAAACAAATAAGGTGACCAGTACAACTCGACATGCCAAAGATATAGAACGACATGTATACGAATTGGTACCCGGCACCTATGTATAAGGGCATTGAACTAAGTAAACACATAAGGTGTGACCAGTACAACTCGACAGGCCAAGGACATAGAACGACATGTATACAAATTGGTACCCGACAGCTATTACAGCTGTTAACCCTGCCAAGGACAAAGATTTTCCATAAAAAGGCATGTTCGACAATTTTCCAGCAGATCAGCATTAACTCAGATACCGATTGAGCCGAAACAATTCAAGAGTGGACTTAGTGAATGTCAGGACTTCTGGACTTACAAAAGTTAAGAAAACCACTATACGATCTAAATCATTGTAAACCGCGAGTTGACTTTAAATTTCTTTTTATTAAAACTTGTTTACTGCCGTGTATTCTTTTTGTTGTGTTACAATATTACAACACCTTACTGCACACGAAATATTACGTCTTGAAATATCTGATTTCGGCGCCATTTGATATTTGTTATTAGAGCTCAGTCACAATGCTTGTTTGTGTAGAGTTTAACAGTGTTCTTCGTGCATCTATAATACAAATAATATTAAAATTCATCACCTGGTTCTAACATATTGCACACTGAATTCTTTCTCCTCTTGAAGGATAACTCCATCTTCCAACTTCTGTTTAGTGGTGAATTGACATTAGCCTACATGTTCTAAATCCCCAGACACTAATCGCAAATTAGAACGGCAATTCTTTTAGATGTAATATTCTAATTATAAATCACGTTCAGATATTCTATAATCTACATTCTTTTGGAAGACAAATATTTCGTTTCTCCATAACTGGATACATTGATATTTAAGTTAATATAAAAACAACATTTACAGTGTAAAAAATTTCTGTATATGAAGCAGGATCACCGTATATAAAAATAATGATAGAATTTGTTTGAGGTTGACTTAGATTTATTTGTCCAACGAATCACCGACCATATTATTTTTCTTTAGACTGATGAATCGTATGCCATTAAGATCAATAATCAATGATTAAAAATTTATAATGTGATAATTATTTCACGTGTGGAAAGCAAAAACTCACTTCATCTTCAGTTGTTTCCCCTTGTCTAAGCCTACATTTGCCGTTAATTTATTAAAATTGAATACCGTAGATCNNTGCGGAACCTTATTTTGGCGAATAGGTTGCTGTAATTATTCGCGACACTTTATTTTCGCGCGTGTTCATACTAAGTATGGTAAGTTATGTTGCATGCTAATGTAATGTTAGTAAATTTAGCGAGATCTTTATTTTCGCGAGTACCGGTAAGTGCTCTCGCGTGATTACGCGAAAATTAAATTCTCGCGAATAAAATGGATGTACAGTAATTAAAAAGTAGAGATTTCTACTCCATTGCCAATAACAACATCATATGTATCCGTTATATTAAAATGTCATTCAAATGCGACAGTAAAAACCGGATGAAGAGACGTTAAAGAATACTACACTGCCAATAAATGCCAACAAAAGTCAGTCATCGTTTGATAATTATATAACGTAACAATCAGAGCAAAAACCGAGTTCCGTTTCAAGTTCATTTTTATTTCTGGTCTATGCCTACATTTTTGGTCAAATTCATCAGATGTGAATAGTTGAAACAAAGGAATTCTGATTCTGTTTTCCTCATTACTGATAATAAATTCATATGTATTTGTCTATACAAAACAGTCTTTCGGACGAGATATTAAAAACCTGCATTGTAGGTCCTGTGTCACAGTAGATTTCGATACATTAAAGACCCCCCCCCCCCCCCCCCCCCCCCCCCCCCCGCGCTCAGTGACCGTATGCCGACACCTACTGTGAAAAGGGACCTAGGTTTTTACTGTCATCTGAAGGAAAGGGAAAACATATCGCAGCGCGTCGTGAATTCGAACCAAGGACCTCAAGATCAGAAGTTTAACACGTTAACCTCTGAACGGCGAACTTCAGCGTTAATTTTTGTAAAGTTAATATGAAAATAGTTATTAAGATAATGGCGGTTGTCATTGAAATAGACAGGGGGATAAAAAACTTATTTGGTAATAGTTAATCCCAGTAGCATTAACTTAAAGGTGAATAAGAGGTAAAAGCCATTTACAGATTATCTTGCCCACGGTGAATCGTAATTAAATTCGTCCTTCACAAAACATCTAGTCATGAAGCCTTTGGAGAATTTCTTTACAAGCACTTTGCGGGAAGGCGAAGAAACAATGTAAAATATACACAAAAGGAAGCAACTTTTATTGTTTCCTCATAAACACTTGCATTGATTAATGAAGCGTTGAATAAGTGCCGATAAGTGGGGAAATATCAGCCGTTGAACCGGCAAATAAAACCTCAGAATTATCACAAAGTGACTGCCAGTAATACATCATCAGTATTTGTATGAAACACAAACAACTATAACTCTAATATGAAAAGAGATTGATCAGCAAGTAAAGCCAGTTATACGCTCCGCGGGGGCAGAAAATGGTACATGAAATTCTAATTAAAGAGGTGAGATAATCAAGAAATATATATCGTGAAACGAATAAAGGTCTGATGCTGGTACAATGGATTGAAACAGTGTACATTACCTGATTTAAGCTACTTTTCCTTTTATGCGATGCGCTTAAAAGTCATATAAACGGATATTTGGAACACTATTATTAGGTCTCAATAGGACAATCGTTATGAAAGAGTAGAAAATATCATAGTTCCAAAATAGAAAATTTCGAATTCACAAATGATCCTTAATTAAACTCAGCACCCGATAACTTTGCAGAATGTCTCCTTTAATGATTATAGGATTTTACGGCTTTGTGACAGCGGCATAAGACATCTGCACACGTGTGAAAAATCCGTATACTCTGCTAATGCGGATATAGGGAATAAGGTCCTTGCATGGATTACCTACAGTTACGCCGATAATTGCTGCATAACACGTCATGTGTGACGTCACAAACGACAACTAGCAAATGACTAAACCGTGTATGACGCGACATACACGGCAATCAGCAAGGGAACGCAAGCATGACGTGACATTTGTCAAAGGTAACTTTAAATGCGTGTCACGTGGCATAGAAATGCAAACTATGATAAAAGGCAATCATAGTCAGTTTGAAGGGATAATGACTTTCAATTTTTGACAAGAAATGAACTAAATGAAAAATTTTCTATGTCCGTTAGTTAAAGAATCTGACAATGAATGACTGGTGAAGTAAGTTTGCCTGTGTGATGGTGGTTCTTGTGCATTTCATTTCAAAAAGAGTGACGTGACACCCCAGGCAGTGTGCTCATCTCATGAGTACGAATCTCCTCGGAGGCGGTTAGCGTTTCGTGTTAATATGGGGTACCCCTTTCTAATTCCAACCGAAATCGACATTTTGCCGAACTCCTAGGGTTTCCATGGTACCTTAATTTGTGACGGGTGTGGCATACCAACAGGTGACCTGACACCTTGCGGACACCTGGACCCACCCCGTTAGGGATTGGTATTTGTTTTTCCAGGTTCAGACTATCATTATTCTAAACTTGTCACAGGGGCCTCCGTGGCCGAGTAGTTAGCGTGTTCGACGTCGAGCCGAGGGGTCCGGGGTTCGATTTCCGCAGCGCCACTGCGCGGTTGACCGTCCCTGTCTTTCGGATGACACAGTAAAAACCGAGGTCCCGTGTCACAGTAGGTGTTGGCACGTTAAAGAACCCTCCCTGCTCTACGGCCAGCAGTTCTGAGCACAGGCAAAATTTGTCGCCCTTCACCGCCAAACGGCGACGTCTCAATATGAGTGAAATATTCTTGAGTGGGACGTTAAACAACAAAGTAACAATAACAACAAACTTGTCATACTATTACGACTTTTTTGTATGTCCTTTGGTTCTTCTTGAATTTTACCCGGGAAGAGACCATGGAACTCACCTGAGGTTCAATATCACGGTAAGCGTCGGCACCTCAAAGATCAAACATAAACCAATACTCTTCACCAGCATTCACCACATGAGTGACAGATTCTTGTGCGTGGCGATAAACAATAAACAACAACAAAAAACGATAATAACAACGACTGTAAATCCAGAGATTTTCGTGGAACTTCATTTAAGCGAATCAGCGGTCATATAATTATTTGCGATACTTTATTTTCGTGCTTGTGAATATAAGTTAATAATTTGTATTGTTTGATGCATTTTTATATAAGGTTATTATATCTAGCGTGGACTTTATTTTCGCGAGTGAGTGCTCTCGCGTAATTACCCGACAATAAAATTCTCGCAAATATTACTGGATTTGCAGTATTGACGTATTTGTGTAGATCGAATTCTTAGTAATTACCGCCTCGTGGAAAACAACTTTCCTGTTAATGTTTAATGTCAAATTGCCATAGATACTGGCATATATCATATATTTCCCCATTTTTTAGGCGATAATACAATTAGAAGCGAGATCAATGGAACGAGAATGAATGATACAAATTAACAATTAACAAACAAATTAATTTATACAAAGTTACTCTTTATAAAAAAAAAGGTTGACAATGATACTTTTTGTACGATCGACAACTCGTTTCTCAATAAAGAATTTGATTGACTTCTCAGTAATGCTTTCAACTTCCCAATATTCTAGGTTATTGTTTCGTTGTAGTCAATTGATTTATCTACTTGAAACAGAATTTAAAACAAGTAGAACATCAGTGTGAAAAGGTAAATCTTATTTAAAAAAAAGTGTGTTTATGTTTGCAAATGTATACATCCTTATATTTATTTCATTTCAAAGTTTAAGAAAGTCAAACCTCGCGATCGATTGGAAATGAAATATAAAAGTTTTCGAAATAAAACAGGTTAAGCAAATTCTTGTTGGCTGTATGCATAAAATATTGTTTGAAATATACTGTAAAATATTAAACACTTCTGATGATAGGTTAACTATTGAGACATCCTGACAGCGACGTCATTTGGATAAAACCATACTCCCTATTTTGTGTATTAACTGCAATTAAGTGTTTTCTTACATTCAAAAACGAAAAATAATACGAGCAGAAAGTGTTCTTTTGAAGCACCCTGTATATTTGAATTTTTGAAATTACATAATACACCACTATTTATATATTCCACGTGATCTATAAGCAATTTCAATTAAAACAAACATTAAATTATATTTGAGTTATAGTTACACGTTATCATTAATAATTAATAAGAAAATGTGTTTTCTTATTACACAGTTCGTTGAGCATGTCTGTGGATTTAAATGTTTGCTACATAGCTTTGATTTGACACTCTTCGATACTTTGTCAAATCATTCCCTTACACAGTAAATGTCTATCGATTATTTGTTAGTTGCGATGTATTTAATACCAGGTAATGCCATATTAAACCTTTACTAGAATGTTTAAATCGACATTAAACAGAACAGAAGATCGTATCAGCTGCTTTAAACCATGTCTAAGTGAAGGGGAAATGCTATAGGTGTTGGAAATGAATGTGTCCAACTTGATTTTTCGATGGACTTTCATTTACCTTTTTTCTTTATTTACTTTATCAAGCAATGTACTTGGAGATGATTACGCATTTTTCGATATTGAAAGGGATCGGTCTATTAGCTCGCATAGCATCAGTAGCACAACTGTCACCACAGAGGTAGGTATAAGGCCCTGATCGTTTTACTGAGGCGAACAAAAGTCTGTTTACCTTTTTGTTACTAATTTTGAAAGCAAATTAAAAATATACATAAATATTTTTGCCAAACGTTGAATTTCAGACTTATATCGACGAAAGATGTGCCTTTTATTTCGACTTTGAAATTTTGCACTCGATTGCAAAGTTATGAAACCATGTATGATAATGTACATTTAGAGGATATGTCTCGATTACGCAAGTCATATATGTCTACTTGTAATTAACATATTTATGTGCGAATCACTGTTTTTATTCTTGAAGGAGGTGTAACCTCTCTCTCTCTCTCTCTCTCTCTCTCTCTCTCTCTCTGTGTATATATATTAGGTATTGACAGAGCATTAGGCATACAGATTGAAATTGGGGTTTCTGTGGCTCAGTGGATAGGGTTTCGCCCTCTGACCGTAGGCGTGGGTCCAATTGGCTTTTAATGACCTTCAGGTGAGAATGTAGAGATCGAGGTCCCTTGTCACAGTAGGCATCGGCTTGTTTGAAAACAACCTAGAATCCTGTTAGTGGAAATAAGTACAGAGTGTAGGCTTTTCTCGCACATCACTGGTATTCCCGACGTCTTCATATAATTGTAGAGTGAGGGCTTTAAACACCAGTGCAGCCACTCATCCAACCGTTCATTAAGAGTAACTATTATGAAAGAACTATGTCTTTACTAGTTTTCATGCAAATGTAAGAAGCACATAAGGCTTGGTGAATATCAATGGTCTATTAGAATGTTAAGTAAGGAATCTTGTTTTAGATTCCCTTTATTATAGAAAACGCATTGTCTTTGTATGAAATTCAAAGGTAATTGTTTAACTTCTAGATTGAGTGTGCGGTTAACTGTTTGCATAATGACCAGTGTTATGCAATATCGTTTGAGTGTCAACAGATAAGGAACATCGGCATGGGAGCGTGTTATTTGAAATCTGAAGCAGTTTCACCAACATCGTACACTACTGTTATTGACTACTCAATGTGCATCGCTACAAGAGGGCTGTCTGGACCCGGTCAGACGGATACTTCAACAGTAAAGACTAACAAGAAAATAACAAGCGATGGTACTGCTACTACTACTACCACTATTACGTTGACTTCGACTTTGGCGAGTGTCACTACTGCACAAACACAGGTATTTATATGAGTACATATTAAATAGGGAAACATCGATGATTTCAAATTTCCGATTTTGTTCGAATTCGTAAGGTGTATAAGATAAAATCGAAGAAGTTACTAGAAATATTTGCAAATTTGTAGAAGAAGTTTTAAAATAAAGGTCTTAACGTTGAAAACAATTTAAAATCACTAGATCTAACGGAATAAAAACAGGTGCCAATGAATAGAAAGAGCCCCCCTGTTGACGTGGCACAGCCATCGCAAATCTTCACAGAAACCCTCCGATCTTTTTTTAAAAAATGATCTATCTGATGCACCGAAGGTCATCCATTTCCTACACACGATATATGCATCTAATATACAGAATAAATATTATCGTTTCTCACAGCTGACAAAAAATAACAACTTTAGAAGTAAGTGATCACGTGAAATAACGCGAAATTTAAAATTTTCGCGAATAAATCTGAGTTTAATTACTCATCACAATGTCTACACCATAAAACGGAGAGGCAGAAAATCGGAAATTCCAAATCTAAAATGTTATGCTTTTTATTCAATATGATTCTGTAAACAAGAAAAAAATTGCACCATGTCTTGTTTTTATCCCTCCACTACATTTTCGGTTTCATGTATCTGTGTACAACATGCTGTTGATCAAAAGAACAAGATGTCATACATTTTAGAAATAATATAATTTTCTTTAAATAAGTTTTAATAAGGTTAATTTCAGAAACCAATGGTACAATGAATTTTAAATGCGTTTGTTTCATACTGTTTGAGCCATGACCACACTTAGTTGATTCCGATTTTAAAATATCCATACCTAGGACATTATCCTTTACAGCGAGGGTTCAAGATTAAACGTGACAAGCCGAGATTGTATAGGAGATAGTTTCTTATTGTCTCATCCAAACTCATTCAAACAGGAAACAGCGTATGACGCAACATCCGGTAATCAGACAAACATGCTACTAGAATTGCACTGTAGACCCGGGTTTAATGTACGGTTGTCCTTTCAAAAGGGGTCACCCATGTTATTTTCATGGTTTGAAATCGATCACACATGGCGCATGCTAATTTTAGTAACACGATAATCATAGCCATATTCAGCGTTGTCCAGACGGTGATAAAACGTTAATGTTGTTCGGAATAGTCATGAATTTTTGCCCTTTGATCTGAAATCACTGAGCATTTGATCACCATAACAAAAATGTCGGTCATCAGATCAGCTCCCTATCGTCGTCAGTTTGTAGAATAATTTTGAGACATTACAAACACAAAAGTATGCTGATAGCTACGATATGCTTATAGTACATCAGCATTATCTACCAATAAACATGTCGAGGCTTTCATTACTTGCAATTTATCTCGTCAACTGCCACAGCAATACTAAGATATGGAACCTGATATAAGATATAGTTAATGCTTTGTACGTAGGTAGATATGTTAGAGACTATAGGATCACAAGGACGACAATCACTGATATTTGATTATTTCAATGGTTGACAGTTTTTGGTTTCCTGTTTTGCCTCATGTTTTTAATTGTTATTTTGTTTAGGAGGAGATGATTGTTTATTTGTTTTTTTATTTTGTTTATTTAACTTGTTTTTGGTTTTTTTCTTTTCCCATTTTTCTTGTTTTTTTTCCATTTTTCAATAAATTTAATTATGAACTGATTTTTATTGTCTACTTTTGAGCAAGTACATATAAAAGGTTATCTAACATTTGATTGGATGACGCTTATGCAATATCAATGACACACATGTATGGCGATTTTGAAGGACAGCCTCTCGTTATTCTATGAGGAGTAATTTTAGGTCCTGGATGAGTAGCAAAAAGATTGATGTTACGTGTCTTTCAACTGAGGCAGCAAAAACCTCAGTACCATATGAAAAGAATGCCTGGTGGGTCTAGGATCCTTTAGTACATAGTTTAGAGACTTTAGCATAGGTAATATAGTTCTTTATGTCTTCAGAACCTTAATGCATATGTCCCCCTTGACACATACCTAATCTTGTCCTCTTTTTCATTTATGGCCATCACCGATTGTGACTTATTTCCATATTCGGTAATATGTGACACGACAGGTCCCGCGCGCGGTGCAGGGATTGCTTACCATTCCGGAACACCTGAACTCACCCGGTTTTGATTGGTGTCGAGTTACTCTATTTTTGGTTTTAAACGTCTTGTTGTTCGGATTACTGTTTTTGTTATTGTTTCTCTTTGGTTTTTTTAATCATGGTTTTGAAATTTGATTGTCACCTGGGTATCTCCAGATATCGCCTTTTTTAATGCTGAAACAAATGTCGCTTGGAAGTAACGTAAATGAATAATAACAACAGGAACAATACTAAAAGTATGTTATATCCCCTTGACTGGTATCACGTCTTCTAAACCATAGGGCCCGCCGTGGCTTTATAGTTAGCTTCAGTGTTCGATTTAGAATCGAGGGGTCCTGGGTTCGATTCAAAGTCACGGTGCGATAGGCCTTGCCTGTCTTTCGGATGAGACAGTATAAAACAGCTGTCCCGTTTCACAGTAGGGATCGGAACGATAAAGAATCCTCCATGCTCCATGGTCGTAAGTGGCGAGCATAGGCAAAACGTTTCCGCCCCTCACCGGCAACGATTACGTCTCCATTTAAGTGACCGATTCTCAAGCGGGAGAAGTCAATAAAGATTAAACCCAAGTTTACCAAATTATTCAACCAATTCATACTACCTGGTTATTTTGGGAAAAAAATTCTCGGAGGGATCACATGTGCGATCGACATGTGCCACCATGATATTTGTCGATCATGTATTTTGTTTATTTATTACAGTCAGTAAATATTTACTAAGTGTTTGGAAACGATCGTTATCTTATTCTGTTTATCTAGATAATAGATCAATAACACTAATTGAAACATGTTAAGTGTTATAAAATGAGTCTTCATTTATGCATTTGTAAAAACGCAGGCTTAACAAATAAGTAGCATATTATACCGTACGTATTACTGGTCGTTATTGTTTTATAAATAGTGATTAAATGCAAGAAGTATGTTTTTCTCAAGAAAATAAGTCGAAGATCGATCTCAGAGTGAACTGTTTTCTACAAAGTAAATCTTATATCAATTGGAATATGTTTTTTCTTATTATGGTACGTTTAAAATTGGTTAAATCGAATTAATGTAAGTAAACAACATTATTTAATACAAATAGCGCATTATTTTTAGTTTTATTGTATGTCATTGGCTTATATAATTTTTTCCTAGACCCAAGTAAACTACTCTTTGTCTTTTCTTGTTAACTGATAAACATAATCCTTTCATTCAAGAAATAATTTCAAGTGTCAAAATGCAATTTACTTCTTTTTAAGTCCATGATCCATGAAGATTTTTCACTTATTTCCTATTATTGGTATTATTTTAGTAATTATGTTTATGGATTTCCGTCAAAAACATTAAAGTAAATACTCAATTGATAGAAATAAGGAAAACCATTTTGGCTCGTATTGCTCGCACCCGTTCAACTGTGGCTAGAATTGTTACTAAGAAAAATCAATGAAATAAAGGGTGCCCATTTATACAAGAGATTCCGTACTTGAAACATGATGGGCCTGGTAGTCATGATACAAATAAGCAGGAAATCAAAATCCCAAGCGGTATATCAAAACTTTCACGTGACAGGAAAATGTTATATATCTAATGGTGATATTACAATTAGCCACTT
Source organism: Pinna nobilis (assembly GCA_016161895.1). Classification (NCBI taxonomy): domain Eukaryota; kingdom Metazoa; phylum Mollusca; class Bivalvia; order Pterioida; family Pinnidae; genus Pinna; species Pinna nobilis. The sequence goes on from JACSZP010029299.1 coordinate 13,936, forward strand.
ACGTCATTTATTGGCCTATGTTACGTGTAACATAACTATGTGAAATATCGTGCGGCGTAAACATATACGGGTAAAGATTGTGAGTGAACCTCACTTAATGGCAATTATTATCTTTATTGATCGTGTTGAGTAGTAGTAAGGTTCGCCAAGGTGTGTTGATAGCACAGAAAAGAAAAACCATGAAAAACAATACACAAGAAAAAGAAAATGCACAAATGAAAACAGAACACAATATAGAAAAACAAAATATTGAAATACATGTACATGTTTTATAATTTTGGGGATTGTTTTGTGATCCTTGCACTTTCCACGCAACCTATAAACAGAACATAAATTCCTATGCTATATCAAATATCTCTTGTTTGATATCTTAGTAATGCAGGTACAATTGACCAAGTAATTGCAAGTTGATGAACGTTACGGCATTTTATCGGAATATTACGCCAAAGTAATATCGCAATATCACGGTATTAGTTTACTTGTCTGTTTCCGTCTTCTCAACATTTTTTCATAAACCGAAAATCGGAAATAGATCAGATGATCGTCCTGTTTATTATGCTGATTGAATATCAAATGATTTCTGATCAAAAGGCAGAAATTCATGACTATTCCGAACAACATTAACTTTTTATCACCGTCTGGACAACACTTGTAATAATTATGTTTACTATGATACCTAATCGTCCACACCGATCATTACGGGAGCTGTCTACGTCATCACTTATTTAAAGACTTTAGACTTTGAAAGTGTAGGACATACGTAGATGTGGCCGGTCAACAGGGGAAGCTTTTTCCTCTCTGAGATACCTTCTCTGCATTCGTTCTCGTTAGAAATATTTGTTCTGATTTCCTCGCTTTTACACAACTTCCCATGGACCAATGAAAACTTGGAATCACTCATTTTATCTTCGTTATCAATTGAAATGAAACCTTCCCAGTCAACCGAGATCCGATGAATGAGTAAAGTACTAACAATGATCGAGCTCATAATTTCTGTAAGGGATAAAAAATAAAGTGTTGGAAAAGCACGGACCCCTGGACACACTAGAAGAGGAATCAGAAGTCCTGGAGGAACACGTCTGACAACTAGTGTATTAATTCTTATCCAAGATGAGAAAAAAAAACTGCAACTTATTTACACTTTCTCACTTTAATTTTTTTATCCTCTTGTATTAATAGCAACCTCGCGTTTATCATTGGAACGTATGTTGTGATAATACGTTGAATTCTTGATATACATATTTCATTGCATCAGAATTAATTTTCATCTGTATATCCCTAGATTTATTGATGAGTAATTGATCTTAATTCTTGATTAAAAGTTTTTGTTTAATATCGTTATCAGTGACGTCATTTTCTTACTTAACGTCTGTGCTCATTAATCTTGACCATCTTTAAGGACACAACCATTGGACAACCGTGCGGCTGCTCTACCAACTGAGCTGCCTTGTCCATATGCCCAGTCCCGTTACACTTTTCCTTCCTTTATTCTGAGATTTCTAACCCCATGAAATTTCACACGAGACTCACTTAATAAAAAATGGGTTTTTTTGTTGGGCGCCAAAGTAACAGGCTAGGAAAAATGTCGGCAATACTGGGACTCGAACCCAGGCCTCCCGCTAAACGTGCGGCTGCTCTACCAACTCAGCTGCCTTGTCCGTATGCCCGGTTCCCGTTACACAAACATAAGTGATTTATAGTTTTTCGTATGTCTGTCTCTGTTTTCCCATAACTTCTATTAGGTCATAACTTTTTGTCTCATGACAAGAATTTTCTTCTGAATTCAATAAGTTTCACCCCCGACCTTGGAGCTTGACCTGCTTGTACCTATAGAAACCTCATCTTTGTACAATGCATTACTTGTGACAGAAAAGGCATAAATGTTTCCCAATCACTACTTGTTTCTTTTCAGACACCAGTTATAGCGATTGTAGAAGGCCTTCAGAATCGGTGCACGTCATCTTCGCAGTTTGACGTTGCCGTCGTTACGACGAATGGCGTTTTTATATATGACACAAACAATGACATCACTGGACCGCCATGTAAAACCGTTACTAACGCTCTGAATATATTTAGGGGATTTTCTAATTTGCCAGAAATAAGTCAGTGGGATGCTATTCTGACCTATCAAAGGACAAACATCGATTTATTTTCGAGTAAGTATACCCATTCTTACTAATTTTGTAATAATCACTTGAGTATACAGATGCATTTCGTTGTTATTGCTTACCGCTTACTGTAAATCCAGTTTTAATCGCGAGAATTTTATTTTCCCGTAATTACGCGAGATCACTTACTCGCGAAAATAATGTTCTCGCTTAATATATTAACTTGACTTCGATATGCGACATACAGCATTAATTACTGTAATTAACATACCCACATGCGAAAATATAGCGTCGCGAATATTTGCATAGCTACCAATGCGCCAAAATAATGTTCCGCGAAAATGTCTGGATTTACTGTATTTCAGAAGAATGGATACTTAACGTCCCTTGTGTACATGCACACATTTACCTAGCGGTTGTTTGCTTCACGCCACATTCGACAATCTTTGAGTCTTTGGTGGCAGCCAGCTTTTTTAATGGGGGAGAGAGAACCCAATAACTGTTATATCAGGAGTGAAACCAATGCCTTTCCGCAAGTAAACTGGCAAAATTTCATACATAATCAGGTTAAGGTTCCAATGGGGCGATTGAAAGTATTATTTACGTTCTATCCATTTTTCAAGGTCATGTTTTGTTGTTACAAGATAAGAAACTTTCTAAATTCTCCCTGTAGGTTTATTTTACACCTTAATTCCCCCCTTTCAGCCATCCAGTGATAAGACACTAGCCTCATTTATTTATACGTCATAGTTGACATGCGGATGTGGTGAGCTAACCAGAGTTGATGGTCCGAGTTGACGAGACAATGGTCCGAGTTAACCATGGTCCGAGTTGACTATATACCAAATCAGTAATCACTTTGTTTGGATTAAAGACAAATGACGCAGAAGTTTAATTCCCATGTGGAATTAATAAAGACTGCTTGTTAGTCAGCTGATTTTGAATTTGAAAAAAGTAATTTAAAGAGACCAAGAGACATTGAAAATTCAAAAATCGAAAATCAGAAAACAACATGACGAAAACGGTGTCTTCTCACTTACACAACATTTTGAATTTTAACAGGTACATGTACTTGTAAAGATTTTGGTGTTGTGGAAGTGATAATAATTATTGTTTACTTGGTAGGTGATTAATTGCTGGAGGCATTACAGGTAAACTAAAGTCTGTTCTGAAATNNGCAGTGTTGATGTTTGTAAAATAACATTAATTTGAGTGAATCAACTTTTCGTGAAGTTAAGTTTAACATTGCGGTATATATGAGTACATAAATTGTTTTAGCGGTTTTCCTGGTGTTGTTTAGACCTATGAAATAAATTCGATTAACACATAAAATCATACAAGTGCTACAGAAATTAAAAAGGGATATTATTCAGTAGTAGCCTACTTGCTTGATTTTATTTGTCACTAAAATTTTAGTTATGGTTTGCACTGACAGCTACAGAAATATTATCCAGCTGTTACAATTGATGCTGAACATTCATAATTAAGATACACACTTCCAATAGCACCTGGTTGTACAGAAAAGTTATAACTAGCATGGTATCAAATAGTGTCCCTCTCTTCCATTCTCTAAGAAATCAACATTTACTAGTGCATTTTTCATTGTAAGTTTTCAAGGGGCCTTCGTGGCATAATGCGTCATGGTTAGTGTGTTCGACTTCGAATCAGGGTTTGTGCTCAAGCCATGGTGTGGTTGGCCATCCCTGTCTTTCGGAAGAGACAGTAAAACTTTAAGGTTCTGTATCACGGAAGGTGCTGATAAGTTAGAGAGACCTCCCTGCCCTACTTCCATATGCCGAGCATAGGCAAAATTGTCGCCATAACTTAATGTTTCTTGAGTAGGACAAGAAACAACAATACAACAAAGTTTTCCATGTATACATAGTTAAAAATTCCCATCCGTGCTAAAATGAGTACTAATTAACAAAGTCAAAATAAACATGAGAGAAAGATTACCCTGTTAAAGAATGACACATTCTTTTATGATTTTATTAAGTTCCTATAAAAGTGATTTAAAGACTCAAGTTTTTATACTGTAATATCATCAGTCTGCTTTAGTAAGTTGTAAGTGTATTTTATAATAAATAAGGAACACAATTTGCAACATTAGTAATTGATTAAGCAGTACTTATTATATGTTTTCATAGACATAAAGAAAATACATGAAAATAATAACAGACTTTATGTGATTTTAAGCATAATCAAACCTAATTCAAAAACAAACGAAGATGAAGCAAAAAATTTAATTTTGTTTTCTGATAAAAAGGTAACTTCTTATATTTAATCTACTTGTAAAATAATGAATTTACAAGGAACAGACTATAAGAAAAACTACCTGTGTACAGGTAACATTACTGTTCCACAGCTGATAATTAGTGATTTGTTAATGTTGTGTAAGTGAAACTGTGAAAATTCAAAATGTTGTGTAAGTGAGAATGAACCACGAAAACAATAGAAGACAATACTACAAGAAGTAATCCACACAAAACAACGGATAAAATTTAAATAGAGTTACTCGATTCACGCTAAAAAGCGGCGGTTTGTTCAGGTGCTCCGAAGGGCTAAGCAACTCTTGCTTCTGTAATTGTAATTGATATTTTAAAACCTCCAGACACGGTATTTGTACACATTTTTTCCATTACAAAGTATTTTGACATATAACCATGAATTATTTTATTCATGTACCGATTAAGATAGCACTGACTGTATTGATAAGAGTCGGTTCTTAAAAGTCATGGAAATCAAAGGAATAACAGCAATGATATGAAAATGTCAATCTTCTCAATCAAAGTAAATAAACTCAACGTTATAGCACTTAGATAATAACAAAAGAATCCACCGATACGTCAGGTTTTATGGCGTTTATATTCCATTGTAATTGAAGGTTTATACTGAAAATAAAAGAAATATAGTAATTGATTTCGGTATTTTAACCTAATTTCCGAGTAAGATCATTGATCGTGATTTTAGAAAATTGGCTCCATTTGCAGTATTAAATACAACAAAACATAATAATCTCATAATCAAAACTTACATTAGACTCAAATCGTCCAATGACTTCCTGAAACGCAAAGTACAGATTTAGGTGAATGAAAACTAAGTTAAGTTCTAATTGCTTTTCTTTGAGATGAATTCTACATCATAAGTATGTCTCCTCAACTTCTCAACGAGTGATTGCCTGTAATCCGGATGATACAGACCTGATACAAAAAAATAATTCGCGTAATTAAACGAAAGTGCCTACTCCCCTAAATGTATTTATCGCTTAATGTTCTAACTTGACAAAAGCTTCTATTGTGGCACTAAGGTAAATACAAAATTCTCGCGAAATATTTGTGTCGCCTATAAATGTAAACTTTTCTATTCACGAAGGGCCTCCGTGGCCTAGTAGTTAACATCTTCGACATCTGATAAAGATGTCAGGGCTTCGAGCCAACGCCACGCCGCGGTCGGCAGTCCCTGTCTTTCGGATGAGAAAGTGAAAACCGAGGTCCCGTGTCACTGTAGGTGTCGGCACGTTAAAGAACCCTACCCGATGTACGACCATGAGTGCCAAGTACGGACAAAATTTGTCGCCCTTCACCGGCACAACGTGAGGTGTCTTTTAAAGTGAATGATTCTCGAGTGGGACGTCAAACAAAGTTACAACCAACCAATAAATCGCGAAAACAAAGTCACGCAAAAAATTCAGGATTATAGTAGATTTAAAATTACGTTTTGTTTTCGTATTTGACGTTTGATGTTTTCGACTAGAGGCAATACCTCACTGACATCCAAAATTGCTTTTGTCAAATTACACGGTTCTGTGTAAGGAATATTACTGCTTGTTAAACATATGTTTTCCATGCATGCCTAATGTAACATAGGACCAGTATTTTTTTTATTTCTCTATGAAATGCTTCATATTTTTCCTTTCTTTTTTAATTCAGATGGGCAGGTTTGGAGATGGCAGTCAAGCGGTAATTCCCTTCAAAAAACTAGCGGCTATCCAAAGTCATTTTCTAGTTACATAAATTCGCTGTATTCGAGGACTCCTACAAATATCCCTCCGTCCATTGTCTGGGCTGTTCACAGATCTAAAACCGGAGGATCGGACGTTTACTTCAATTCCGGTTCCGACTTTTACTTTTACAGCAACCAGCCTCCTTATGAAAGAGTCTTTCAGAAGGCAACTTCCTTTAACAACCAAAATGATGTGTCGTTGAACCCGTGGGGTCAAATTCCGGACAATGTCGTCACTGTTGGATATCTAGACGACCAAGGAAAGGATTTCATAATAATAACCGACAATTCTTTGGTTTCCTTTTATGTTTTGGATTTTATTTCTAACAGTCAAGATCCACCGATTTCAATAAATGCCCAGGGACAGTTACAGATATAGTCTGAAAGTTTTGAAACTGTCTTTTAAATCAAAACAATTTTGTTGCAAATCAACTAATTTTTTATGTTTAATTCCTTATTCTGAGATGATTTCATGTGAACGCTATCATGTCATTTTGTATCTGTTTATACTGTAAGCATATAAATATATATGAATTTCACATTTAAAATGGGCGAAATAGACGATACCAAGGGAAATTCCAAATAGAATAAGTCAACGACAGACAAAACCGTGGCCAAAACAAAAAGGAGACTGCTCCACGCGTGGCACCCGTCGTGTCACACATTTTCGGATACAAGAATAGGTCACAATCGGTGATGGTCAAAAACGAGAAAAGAGGGTATCGGGACTAGGTATGCGACAAGGTGAACATATCCCTCATCATGTTTTTACAGAAATGCATTTTAACAATCTAAACAAATGATGACACGAAAAACATCATCCGATAACATCCCGTAAAACTTATGTTACGAGTATGTAATTAAACTGTATACCGTAACAGTAAAGTTTTATATGTAAAGTGACGGCTTGTGATATTTGTTTTATGTCACTTACTTTTAATTCTTTATTGCAATGGCTAATAGATGTAGTCGTAATTTTGAAAGAAGATACTCTGTATGATATGTGAACTCTAATCTTCGTAGTTTTCAATAGTTTCATAGTTGAACATCACAAATTGACTTACATAAACATCTACATTGAACTGTTGGGGGGCCTCCGTGGCCGAATGGTTAGCGTCTTCTACTTCGAGCCGAGGGATCCGGGGTTCGATTCCCGCAGCGCCACTCCGCGGTTGGTCGTCCCTGTCTTTCGGATGAGACAGTAAAAACCGAGGCCCGTGTCACAGTAGGTGTTTGCACGTTAAAGAACCCTCCCTGCTCTACGGCCAGTAGTGCCGAGCACAGGCAAAGTTTGTTGCCCTTCACCGGCAAACGGTGACGTCTCCATATGAGTGAAATATTCTTGAGTGGGACGTTAAACAACGACGCAACAACAGCAACATTGAACTGATGGGTTTATCCACTGTATTTACTTATTGTATATTTATCTTATTCACTACTGGGGCCTCCGTGGCCGAGTGGTTAGCGTGTTCGACTGCGAATCGGAAGATCCGGGTTAGAGACGCGTAGGTCCACTCCGCGGTTGGCCGTTCCTGTCCTTCGGGTGAGACAGTACAAACTGAAGGCCCACAGTCACAGTAAGTGTTGGCACGTTAAAGAACCCTCCCTGCTCTACGGCCAGCAGTGCCGAGCTTAGGCAAAATGTGTAGCCCTTCATCGGCACACGGTGACGTCTCCATATGAGTGAAAGATTCTTGAGTGGGACATTAAACAATAATACCATACCATATTTACTACTACAGCGCAACAGCAATTAATGACACTATGCATGTACTTTAAGGAAATTTCGTTTGAGATTTTCTCGTATCGGTGAAGTGATTGTTGTTTTTTGTCAAATATATCATTGTCACCAGTGTTATATATGCACAGAATTAAATGATGTACACAATTTTTTAAGGAATTGTTTTTGTTACATATAAACTTTTTTAAACATTTATACATCTAATTTTTTTTTAATTGATTCACTTTTAAAACTAACATAACAACCTTCATTTGTTTCTTTTGAACAAAAATATATGCAAATCAAGTGAAAAGCTTGTAAACTAGAGGTAATGGAAGACAAGGCAGTTCACTGAATGATATACAAAAAGTGGGATAAATTTCTTAAAGTAGGTTATAATCCAAGTTAAAAGTCACTTTAGCAAATGTCATGACCGTAAATGAAAACCCTTATCATGAGAAAGTCATAGGAACAATATCTGAGCCCTATATTCCCTATCATTTCCGATTCCATAGATATCATCCAAGTTAAAAAAAATTGTACGGACGCCGCAACTGACGCAGATCTATGACGACGCTATGCTATGCAATATTCTTTAATATCGAGGAGTTTAAAATTCAAGCAGACAAAAGATCATGAGCTTTAACTTTAATTTTCTAGATATTAATTCTAAGCGACAAATAATGAAATATTATTTGGTACAGATTTATGCAATCATAATATGATCAACATGATTAATTTTAAATATTTCTATTACCTTACACGAGTCACATTATTTTCATTTTATTACTTTTGTCGACTTTGTTGAATTGGAAAGAAAGTATGTCTTGATGATCTTAAGAAATAAATTTCTGATACTATAGATTTCATTACTGTCGAATGTTTCATTCTGGAAAAAACGATATGTAGGCGCACAAGTACATAGGATGATACAAGGATGTGGGCATGTATGTATGTATGTATGCATGCATGCATGCATGCATGCATGTATGCATGTATGTATGTATGTATGTATGTATGTATGTATGTATGTTGTTGTTGTTGCGTTGTTGTTAAACGTCCCACTCAAGAATATTTCACTCATATGGAGACGTCACCGTGTGCCGGTGAAGGGCGACAAATTTTGCCTGTGCTCGGCACTACTGGCGGTACAGAAGGGAGGGTTCTTTAACGTTCCAACACCGACTTTGACACGGGACCTCGGTTTTTACTGTCTCATCCGCCAACCGCAGGGGGAATCGAACCCCAAACCTCTCGGCTCGAAGTCGAACAGGCTAACCACTCGGCCACGGAGGCCTGTATGTATGTATGTATGTATGTATGTATGTATGTATGTATGTATGAATGTATGTATGTAAATGGATAGATAGATAGATAGATAGATAGATAGATAGATAGATAGATAGATAGAACTGAATAATACTCCTTTAATCGTTGACCTATAAAATCGCGAGAAAATAACAAGGCGTTGATGAAACACAAAACTTGTTGATTTCGACTTCGACAGCTATTAAGGTTACCATGTGCAGTTAAAATTGCACGCAACTGGACCCGCAGAAAGTGTACTGTATAACAAAATTATTGTGGAAATATATATGCTACCTAAAAAAGTAACTATTATACTGTTCGTTACCTTTACCTTTTCATTGTCATAACTATGGTCATCATCATCATCATCATCATCATCATCATCAAGCATCTTCTCCGTTGTCTTATCACCACAAACTTTATCATTATTACACTACGTTAAATCTAATGAAGGGGCATCGAATATCTAAAACGGAACCAAAACAGAGAAACATACACACAATTCCTTTCAACACAGATGTCGAAACCTTATACATTTACCTTCAGTTGAATATTTTATTGTTCAGCTGATACGCAAGTGACTTTAATTATCAAATTACTTCACCACAGAATTAATACATACAAAAGTGTAATCGAGAAGAACCGGGTACGTACTAAATGAGCTGAATCCGAAGTAATAAATGTATTTTGATATTAGCCAGACCGTGAGAAAATGCTATGAGAAAGTTACTTCCGGGTTTAGGTTTTAAGAAAGGTATTGAAGAAATAGGCAGACAAATGCGTATTGCTCAAATTAGAGCATTTCATATTTTTCATATAGCCAGTCATGTACCACAGAAAGAGTTTATTTACTTTGGTTCTAGTTAGTTTTCTCGCCTGGATACATATTACAGGTTTGTAATTATGATTTATAAATACCTTTTTTATGTATTTTGTATTTCTATATTTGAGTGATGCATTATTTCTCCATATAAATTTTCACGAACTATGTTTATGACAGTTTCATAATTTTAGCTCACTTCATGACAGAAGAAAGAACTAACATCGCCCATTCTGCAGCATCCGTACTAAAATGACTAGGCTACTATTGAAAGTTTCTGACATACATATTTAAACTATTTATAAGTGATAAAATGGAATGCAATATAGATGTAAAGAAACCTTAATCAAGAGAGGCAGTGTTGATGTTTTTCCTGTTATCTTTGTAGTTTTTGTTCGTTTGTTTTTCTCTCTCTGTAGCTTAGACTAAGAAGTAAAAACATTTGGTGTCCGAGTAGCGTAGTTATTGACGCACTCGCTTCTCACCAATGCAACACAGATTCATCAATGGATCTGCTAGCTAAGAATCATGTTCAATTGTATTGTGCTTGCCAACATATAAATTTTCCCCGTGTAACTTCGCTTTCCTCCCACAGCAATTACCCCGCACCCTGACATGATTAATTCTAGATGACATAACCTTTTGTCGCCGTAAAACAAATACATGTAGAGTTAAAACTCTTTAATTCACTTCATTTTCCTGTAACTGATATTTTACTCATTTCAACAACCCCTAAAGGTCAGTAAATAAAGAACGACATACAAAAAGTATCATTTACAGTACAGAACAACAACAAAAATGAAACATAAAACTTGAAAGCTTTTTACTTAGATATATCATTATTAGATACACCTGCTAGTCGCATCTGAAATTATGACACTGGAAAAGAACCAATGAGCTGTGTTTTAGCATGTTAGGGGAATAGAATGATGCTCATTAAGTTCAACCAAAACATAACTTTTTTCATTTCTTCTGATGGCTTGATATCTCTAAAGTATAAAACCATATGTGTTACATTCCTATTTAGTATCAGGAAAGGCGGAGGGGCCTCCGTGGCCGAGTGGTTAGCGTGTTCGACTTCGAACCGAGGGGTCCGGGGTTCGATTCCCGCAGCGCCGTCCCTGTCTTTCGGATGAGACAGTAAAAACCGAGGTCCCGTGTCACAGTAGGTGTTGGCACGTTAAAGAACCCTCCCTGCTCTACGGCCATAAGTGCGGTGAGGTCTCCATATGAGTGAAATATTCTTGAGCGGGACGTTAAACAACAACGCAACGCAAAGCGGAAAAAATACATACATGAGATTTTAATAGATATCTCATCCGGGACATATCCAGATCTCAGACAAAAGGGGCATAACCTCAACATGTAATTTGTCGGTCAATAAATATAGTAGCTGAACGTTTCATTACACATGTATATCAATAAAGAAAACTAAATTGAATATGCATGGTCCCGCTTTATGGATAAAAAGCTCAATGAAATGAGATCTCAGCGACGGTATTCGCAATGGACAAATTGATACTTCACTTTGTACTTGTGATGTAATTTCATGTCTTTTGCACATTTCTCTGGTCACGTTATTTCACAATTGTGGCATTTCAAGTGTGAATGAATAATCATATCGCAGCACTGTAATTATCCAACGTAGGGGTAGTATGAAAATAATAGTCGGCGATGCCGTTCGTTCACGAAACAGAGGTTTGCTCCGTTTATCTGATATGGCTTAAGGCAAGTATGGCTGATTGATAGGGAATGCTTACTAATCCTGGGCACCTGATCATTTTTCAGTTGTATCCAGGAATCCACATTCTCCAAATTCATTATTTTGTATCCTAGGGGATATGGGGTTTATTGCTGTTCGTTTCGCTTAACTTAACACGTTACAAAATGTCACATAGATATACGTTATTCACAGCATAACATCATATTAATAGCACTGAGCGGGGCCTCCGTGGCCGAGTGGTTAGCGTGTTCGACTGCGAATCGAAAGATCCGGGTTCGAAATGCGTAGCGCCACTCCGCAGTTGGCCGTCCCTGTCTTTCGGATGAGACAGCAAAAACCGAGTTCCCGTGTCAAAGTCGGTATTGGCACGTTAAAGAACCCTCACGTCTCTACAGCAAGTAGTGCCGAGAACAGGCAAAATTTTCTTCTCCATATAAGTGAAATATTCTTGAATGGGACGTTAAACAACAACACAAATACCAACAGCACTAAGCGTCACATCAATGTTGTTTTATTGCAGCCATAGGACAGTATAAATGTTTCTTTGTCACCCAAATTATTGTTTCAAATTACAGGATCGTATTTGTTTTCGTCCTTGCAAACTAATTAAATACAATATCTATGTTGCTTCGTATTCTTTTGTTAGCAAGGTAAAACAAACAACCAAATTAGGATGCCCGTACATTGAACGTAATATTTAAGTGCGTATGTAATTTTAAAAACAAAACCAAAACTTGTTTTTAAATTTTCCAGGTACATCATGCAGGTATGATATACACGCAGAAATGAAAGACTATACATCTGCTCAAGAAGAATGTGAAGACAGAAACGAAAGTTTGGCGGATCTAAATGTTAATAGTAACAAAGCTGTTTTTAGTGTCATAAGCAATTGTAGTGTAGATGGCGGAGACACGTTTTGGATTGGAGGTTTCAGTAAGTATGATAGTAATGAATTGCAGTTTTGTTTTCTGAGATATGTGATATTTATTTTCTGCC
>JACSZP010029301.1:5362-15648 GCA_016161895.1 Pinna nobilis
TTTGAACAAAATATGGTTTATTACTTCCTAGGACTAGATATTTGAATCTATTTTCGCCATTCTCTTTGACAAAACAAGGCTGAACTAATTATTTTATCTTCTCTTTTATCTAAGATTAGGAAATAGTTGTATAGAGTGTTGAAAATGTTTCTATACTCTTACATGCAGAGAGAGACCTATACTGTATATACTCCAAAAGATCCTCAGAATATCTTAGAATCCACATCTGATTCACATCACCCCTTGAGTAGCTAGTATCACAGTAGCTACGAAACCCGTCTTTGATAGCTGTCAAGACAGTTATTAAAGTTTGGAAAGAGGTTTTGTGGAGCATTTGGCAGACCTAACAATACACCGTTGTTTGTGAGGAAACATGTAATTTCGGAATCCAGTAGAGTAAGGAAAGATCTAGGTCCTCGTCTTTAGTTGGAATACCAAAAGAACATAAAGCAGATCTATGATTGTCAAGGATTTTCTTTATCATAAGTGTTGTAGGGGTATATGTGGGGTTGTCAAGCGCCGGTTTTCAATGCCCGATTCCTTTATCAAGCAGCAATGTAGTGCGATTTGCATATAAAAACTATATTGTTGGGGGTTTTGTCTGCTGACTCAACATAATATTTGTCATGAAGGTAAGACAATTGTTTGGTAGCATTAGGGTTTTTGATTAAGAATTTGTCCAAATGACATATTAGAAACTAAAAGCTGAAAACCCCGAGGTATGTGCCTGTTAATTTTAAACTTCCAACCACTTTGAAATTCCAAAATGATCATCTAGGGAAAACGTGACTCTATTTAGAAGAGTTGGCCATTTACTAATTTATTGTTATTAAAAAAATCTAAGCAAAAATATTTTTCTCTGTAGTTAATTTGGAAGAACAAAAAACAAAGTGATTTACCGTTACCATTTTGTTTGCAATAGAATAAACATTCAAAGTGTTTAATTATGTATTCAGATATAAATATATGTATACAGAAATGCGATGTGTTATAGGGGAAATAGTACAGTCACGATTCTGTTATAGTTGTACCTATCATATGCATAACTAAAGGTTAACTGTTACGTCACAACGTACAAAAGGAACCTGCACAAAATATATCAAAGGCACAAAACATTTTACAGGTATAAAAAAAAATAACGTCATAATTATACACTTTCTTAAGGACAAAGAAATAATTAGACAAAGTAGCATACCGGTATTTAAACAACCTTGAAGTGCGAGTGTCATTGGAAATATGAAAAACGTATCGTTGAAGGGCAGGAGGTTATATAAATACACACGTCGACTATAGATTAAAAAAGTCATCTTTTTCATGTCGGAAAGTATAGTTTTAGAGTTGATATTTACATGTACCTGGTGATATGTATTAAAGTACTTAAGATCAAATAAATGAAATCGTTCAATTACCAGTATTGATGTTGGTCGGTAGACTGACCTAAAGCTTTAACATGAGAATGCGAAATTAAAAATTCAGCACTAAAATATTTACTTTTCGTGTGTCCCTTTCACTCTTATGACTACAAAGACTATGGCTGTGAATAAAGAAATTGATTTCCTTGTCTCTTTTTCCATGTGTGTGAGAAAGCACTCGAAACAAGGTCAAAAGAACGAGAGATCTTACATGGCTGAAGGAGCGGATCCAAAATTAAAACGAGAGACCAAAAAAGGATTTATCCTCGGGTATCCTCGGGTAATCTAAGTATTACCAAAAAGTGCAAAAAAATTCTTTTGAAATCAAAAACAATCTAGATCATCTCAAGAATCTAGTTGAAATACATGCACACACCCGACACTGAGCCTAAGAATTTCTTTACAGGTGATTTTTTTAAATTTACGTTTGAAAGCTATAATTAACTTTGGCAAACCAATGATTGAGAAAATAAAATTGTCCCGTTCAATTTTGGTTTAAATTCATCTCATGGAGGTAAAAAAGAGATCGCACAAAACGAGATTAATGCACAATGACTGACGGTTGGCACGCAGCTGACTCGTCGTGGCGCGTATGCCTTGTCTGTTCTGATCAAGGCGATGTAGGTTCGAATCCTTGTCGCGTTGCGGTTGACTTCCCTGGACCTTCTGATGAGACAGTAAAAACCGAGGTTCCGTATCACAGTAGGTGTCGGCATATTAAAGATTCCTCAATGCTCAATTGTCATTTGTATCGAGCATAGGTCAAATTCATCGTCCTTCATCGTAAACGGTGACATCTCCATAAAAGTGAAAATTTTAATGGAGCGTAAAACAAAATATAACCAAACAACCAACGACACAGAGCTCGAATAATTCTGATAAAATATTATGAGAGCCTTAGAACCTCTCACAGTAGTGTTGGCCCTCATATTGCTTTTACCTTTAGAAGTTGGCCGTCATGGTCTAGTGATTAGCTGTGTTCGCCTCCTAATCATGAGGTCATGCGTTCGAATCCGCGCCACGCTACGGTTGTCTGTCCCTGTCTTTCGAATAAGACAGTTAAAAAAGGAAGCCCCATGTCTTTGTAGGTGTCGGAACGTTACGTTATACTTGTAGGACCGTCCCTGCTATATGTATATAAGTGCCGAGCATAGGCCAAGTTTGTCGCCCTTCGCCGGTACCCGGTAACGTCTCAATATAAATGAAAGTGTAAAAAAGAGTAAAGCGTTGCACAACAATACAACTTACCACTCTTTGATGAAAAACTTTATTTTCGTTGGTGTCTGCTTATAGATCAACAAATTATTGTATTGTTGTTTAACGTCCCACTCAAGAATATTTCACTCCTATGGAGACGTCACCGTGTGGCGGTGAAGGGTGACAAATTTTGCCTATGCGCGGCACTTATGGCCGTAGAGCAGGGAGGGTTCTTTAACGTGCCTTTAACACCTTCTGTGACACGGGGCCTCGGCTTTAACTGTCTCATCCGAAAGACAGGGATGGCCAACCGTAGAGTGGCGCTGCGCGGATTCGAACCCCAAACCGTTCGATTTGAAGTCGAACACGCTAACCACTCGGCCACGGTGGCCCCCTTTAGATCAACAAATTCAGATGTTCAACAATGGAACCCTAGGGACCAGTAGGTTAAAGAATACAATTTTAATGTAGCTGAATTACTACTATTATGTAAGTAATTCAAAAATCATTTTGCTCACTTTAAGAATACTGAAAGTTGACCAATCGCAATTGTAGAGCTATTCGTTAAACAATAACTTAATTTGCCTCTATGGCTGAAATGATTGACTACAGACACATTTATTTCGAAATTAACGGACTTGTGCAGGTATTAATTTCAATGGGGAAATTTTATATTCTTTTTGGGAACTCTCGGATGATTTTATTTAATAATTTATTTTGTATTTTCTAGTCATGCTGAACAATAGACAAATACTGTACCCATTCTACCATTTAGAATCTGAATCAAATATGTATCCTAATGAATAATAGAGAGGCATGGCAAGTTCAGTTCTGTTTCACTTGTCGTATTTTTCAGGGCAGAAATTAGAACCAAAACTGTGTCAGTTTTATATCAAAGTTATAACCTAGTGCGGAACCTGCTTGGTCGCTGGACCGCAAAGGGATATAACCGTTGAAGTAATACTCGCCCAGAACATAATTCGCGGGACCATTATTGACAATATTGAATTCATCGTCTATAATATTCCTGGACTGTGAATTAATCAGGTAAGATCAAATGTTGTTTTTTTTCTTTTCTTTTTTTATTTGGTGGGGGGTTATAAAAAATATCTTAAATAAATTGATACAATGTGTACGTCTGATTTTCTCAATAACTTTGTAAAGTGACGTACAATCTGAGGTTCCCCTTTCTAAGATGATATTCTTGGGTATGACCATACACGTAGGGTTTCCGTTGAACATTTGCGATAGGTTTTGCATGCCGACAGGGGACGCAGACTCCTTCCGGATACCTGGTCCCATCCCGTCAGGGATCTGCAGTTGTTGTTTTTTTATTGAGACCATTATTATTCTGGACTTGTCATATTTTTACGACTTGGATTTTCGGATATCCTTTGGCACTTTAACTTGTTAATGTTCGATTGATATCGATATCAGTTCACAATTGTGCTCAGTCATTTTTCTTTGATTTCAGTTCAACCTTAACAAATATTACTAGTTCTTATTTATAGAATTATTTCCAGTCGGTTGAAATTGTGGCTTGTGTTCAATTTCGCTTCATTTCTTCTTAGTGCTCAATTTTATTTAACAAGAATGGCTTTAAAATGATGTTGTGTATTAACAATGTTCTGTTTAATTTACAAATTAAAAAAAAAACATATACTAGTATTTGCCATCTTGCATTTTGTCTATAAGCAGTTGTAAAGTACAAGTACGTTTTACGTGCATTTATGTTTTTGAATTTTTATGTTCAAAATTTTGTTAATTAACCCTAGTAACTCCAGCCATGGGTTACGTGTGATGAATCGACCAGAGTAACCCTAAAATCGCATGTTACTTGTGTTTTTTAGTCTTGTGGTCTTTCTACAGTGCACTCATTCCACGGCTATGAATTGTAGGAGTACCAGTACTAGAGACAAACAATGTCTGATTGGTAAGACAATTGGCATGTTTACATATGGCTACTGTAGATCTGGGAAATTTCGCCTATGTACGCCAGAAAGCTTATTCATCTGTTTTTAAATTCGCCAGAAATTTCTGGTCTCCTGGGCGGCATATATGCAATTGGTTGGAATATGAAGCTTGAAATGTTCGCTTGTATCTTTAATTTAGCTGCTAGTCTAAGTACGAAAATGACAAAAATTAAACGACATTTCGACCACCTTTTAAATTTCAGAAAACTGACAAAATTAGTCGATATTATTTTTTGCGGGAGTCTAAAATAATTACAAATTAAAAAGTTCTTTGTTTCCATTACACAACTTCTACAATAATTATCAGTGGATTGAACCTAAATCTTGCTCAAGATGGGTAAAATACGAAACGGTTGAAAAACAACAAAAATATTTCTATTATTTTAACAAGAGTTACAGAGCTTAGACATGATTCGTGAGTCGTTGGTTTTCGTTGTTGATTTTGAATTGTCTATTAACGTCCCAATCGAGAATAAAAGAGACGTCACCGTGTGCCGGTGAAGGGCAATAAGTTTTGCCAATACTCGGCATTTATGACCGTAGAGCAGGGAAATCTTTTCACCGACGCCTACTGTGACACGGGACCTCGGTTTTTACTGTCTCATCCAAAAGACAAGCACAGCAGATCGCATCGTGGCTCGGGCTCGAACACAGAACCTCACGATTAGAAGTCAAACACGCTAACCACTCGGCCACTCGTTGGTTTTCGTCAAAAATATTCGATAGCTTAATTTAAATAGGATGCCGGATGTGTTTGATAATGACCAAAGTTTGTCTAAATGAGCAAGGGTTAATTGTCTTTAGAAATACTAAGTTTGCACTTCTGACCAGCGGAACTTGCATAGAGGTTATATATCAATAGTTTATTCTACATTATCGAATTGCAGTACAAGTAACTTTTTATGTGTACTGATAATTCTAATAAAGCATTGTGACATCTGCTTAAAGTTCAGAGGGGATTATTTTACAATTTTGAAATCGGTTCGATGTATCTGTGACCATTTAAGAATTTTAAAAAAAATCCACAAAACTAATGCGTACTTTAATCTTCTTTACGTTGTACTTATATATAAATCTGCGGCGAATGGTCATAGAGTCCAAAACGGTCATACCAATGTCTCAGTCCACAAAGTTCATTTGACCTTTCTTTACTGACTGCTTTGGTCGACATTTATACCATAGATGGTCTATTTTCGTTTTATATCCCAAAAGTGTTAACCATGTTTTGTAAATTAGACAAGTTATTGTGGCTGCTTTTACAGAAGAGAATTTGATTTTATAAGTCAAAGAAATCTTGGGGTTAAGCTGAGTCAAGTAGGATTAACAGACTAAAATTCACAATTATAAAGTATTTCATAGATAATGCTTTGAACTCACCCTAGGGCAGGTTCAATTGCACTCTTAGCATTTTCTGAAATAGTGAAAGTTTAAACAAACTGTTTAATTGAAATAAAACTGATACAAGGCCATCGGTTATTTCCCACAAAATAAACCGTGAGAGAAAATTACTCAAAAATCGCCAAACAAATTTAATCGCACAGGACATTTCCACGTATACCATGCGTGGACCTAGAGGGGGTCAAGGGGGTCAGGACCACCAACCCCCCCCCCCCCCCCCCCCNNCCACCCCCCCCCCCCCCCCTTGAAATTGGTAAAATATATACCACCATTGGTCAATTATACCTATATTCTCGTTTTAACAGGGTAGAGTTTTTCTTTACCATAAGTTGGGCCCTGGCAAAGTTGGAACCGACCCACCCACCCGTTTGGAAAAAAATCCTGGATCTGCGCATGTATACTGCATAAATTTTCGCTACTTTGTTCAAGAAATCACAAGCTTACAAATAAAATTGTAACATTGTGCGACATTTTACATTTTATATTCCGTAAAACTAAACCTTTGTTAGTTGTGTCATGTGTGAGTATAGATTATGAAGACTGAGACGTGTACATATTTACCTTACCCTTCCGGAGCACTTGAACTCACCCCGGTTTTTTGGGGGTTTTTTTTTTTGATGGGGTTCGTGTTACTATAATTTTTTTTTATGTCCTGTTGTTTGGATTCCTGTTTGTTTCTCGTTTTGTTTTGGTCATGATTTTGTCTGCTTTTCGATTTTTTACAATTTCATTGTCCCCTTGGTATCTTCAACTATCACTTTTTCTATTCATATTTTCTTGAAAGTAGAAAGAGCCATCCAGATCGAATAGTCATGGTAGCTTAAGACCTGGAGGTCGCGTGTTCGAGCCTCGGTAGAGCAGACCATTTTTTTTCTCTTCTTCGGATGAGTCATTCGAAGTCGAGTCGATTGTCATGTCGATATGTGGGCCGCCGTGGTCTAGTGGTATCATGAGGCTCGAATCCGAGAAATGTCGTTGTTGGCTGTCCCTGTCTTTCTGATGGAACAGTAAAAACCGAGGTCCCGCGTGTCACAGTAGGTGTAGGTCCGTCAAAGACACTTTCTTGCTCTACGGCAATAGGTGTCGCGCATAGGAAAATGTATCGCCCTTCAGGTGACAGCCTTTTATGTGCCGAATACAGGCCAGAATTTCGTCGATTCGGAGACTTCTCAGCGTGAGGCAAGATTACTTAGTGGAAGAAGACAAGGTACCAATGGTTTTACAGTGCTGTGTAGTACAAATGTACTGACGTATTTCACATACATGTAGGTGCGAGCTTTCGCACTTGTGTCAGTTTGCACAATTAAATTGACATGCAAGATAAATCACGCGTGTCTGGATCCACTTATTCCTCCGGATCTCTGTAACTGTGACGGATCTAAGTAGCTTGAGTTTAGGTAATGACTAAATCATGATGAATGTTTCGAACATTGTATCCGACCTCAATAGCAAATAGAACGAAGACAATATGTTGACGTGAAACAGACATCAAAACCAATGAAATGTCAATTACTCGTAAACAAACTGGCAACACAAAAGAAGTAATGACTTATTACGGTTTATTTTGATTGCTAATAGATTTAAAAGGAAACAGGGTGAAAAACAAGTTCGAACGAATCGACTAAGTGACGTAAATTAATCAGATTGATATTCGATAAGTTCCTACTCCTTATGATTCATCCTACAACAGTTTTACCTTGATTGTTTATCGTTTTACATAGAGAATTCCACGAGGAGTTTGAGCTTTTTGTACTTTGCTAGTATTTCCAGCCCAACCGAGCCCCTCTCCCTGAATTCCTCCTTCGATTTCTATTCATTTCAGTTTCTTCCATCCTTTTTTATTTTCTGAATTTGTTTTATCTGATTCCAGGTTATCCAACTGTTTAATCCTAGATATTGATTTTTACCTGTATTCATTTCCATGTATTAATTTATTCACTGATGAATAGTTTTATCCATGTTTTTTCTCATAAAAATATAAAATACTCATTTTTCTTACGCAAAGTCGATCAACGATCAATTACGACCAATTTGTTTAGTTTTTCGTTTCACACGGCTATCTTGTCACATACCTAATCCCGTCCTTTTCGCGTTTATGATAATCACCGAATGTGACTTATTCCCGTATTCGAAATATATGTGACACGACGGGTGCCGCGCGCGGAGCAGGAGTTGCTTACTCTTCCGGAGCACCTGAACTCTCCTTATGTTTTAGCGGAGAACTTATTGCTCTCTATTTGGCTTTATACGTCTTGTTGTGTGGATTGTCGTTTTATTTCGGTGTTGTCTCTATTTTGTTTTAACCATCATTTTGTCCGTTTTTTGCTGGTTTTTTCTACTTTTGATTATTGAATGTCCCCTTTTTATATTCAAATATCCACTTTTTCAGTCTTTTAATGGCGTTGAGAAGAGAATCCGCTAACAATCGATCTAAAAGAGGGGCCACCGACCTTTCGCAAAAATATAGCAAGTCCATATAAAAAGAGGGTTCTGAACCCGACTTTAAAATTCGCAAATTTTCAAAAGTTTAACCCCTATAATATGAGCCTCCGGGTAACGTCTAATCTGGTTTTTTTTCATCATTTTTTAATATTATATCTAGGACTACTTATAATTCAAATGAAGCGTTTGACTTAACAATCCGGTTCATAAGCATCTGTTTGTGTATTGATTTTACTCAGAGATTAAGTCATTAATTATTGAAGAGTTCATGAACTAATCTAACCTCGGTTAAATACCTTTCTAAGTGCATGTGTACTAGCAGCGGCGGAGAGCCGTCGTGATTCTGAACTTTAGGTCGTGGTTTTGAATCCGCAACTATCGTTTCCTGTTCTCCGGATAAAACAGTAAAATACATACGCGGATCTAGAGGGAGCCGAGGGGGTCCTGACACCCCCCACCCCTGGAATTTGCAAAATATATACATGTACCAATATTGGTCATTTATGTGCAGATACTCATTTTAACAGGGTTAAGTTATTGCTTTTAACAAGTTGGACCCCCCTTGGAAAACATCGACCCCCCCCCCCCTCCTTCCTGGAAAAAAAATTTAAATTCCTGGATCCACGCATGTTAAATACTAGGTTGCGGTTAATAGTAGGGTGTCAGTATGTTTAGGAACTCTCACAGCTCAACAGCCGTACGTGTTGAGCGTAGGCCAAATGTATTTATAAACTAGAAGCCCTTCACGGTTAGGCCTACGCCCCCTATTTAAGATTCATGATGAGTGGGATGTCAAACAAACAATATTTGGGATACAACAACAACAAATAACGCGGCGAACAAATGATGTAGAGATGTCAGTCGGTAGTTGTTTTGCGTCTTATATTATTAACGAGGGGTCGGTTTTTGTTGGGGGGGGTTGTCACAGCCTTCGGGCAAGTGACGTTCTGTGGTAGTTGTTAGCACGTGAAAGAACACTGACCTGAGTTTAGTCTAAGTTTGAAGCCCTCCACATAACCCGTGAAGTGTTTGTGACATCTTTAGTAGGTACACTTGTAAGGTGTGTTAACTTTTTCTTCGAAAGTAGGCCAAGGCGCCTCAAGGCGCTTTGTGTGCGGAGGGTCTGGATCCGATTCCCGCCAACCTACGCAAGTCATTAACATAGGGTGAGCAAAACCAAGGTCCCTAATCATAGGTATGCGCGGGTCTAAAGGGGTGGGGATCGAGGGGTACTGGACCCGTCTTGGCAAATTTTATACACATGTTTGTATACATGTGCCATCATTGTCAATGACGCTTAGATGCTCATTTCAGCAAGGTTGTTTTTTTTTCATGCCATAAGTCGGAACCAACACTCTACCCCCCTCCCCGGGGGTTGGGGCTAGAAAAGTTGGAGCACCCCTGGCAGCTAATCCTGGATCCTCACATGACAGCTTTAGGAGATGTCGGTACGACAATTACACGAAAGTTCACAATGAATATGTGTCTAGCATTATGCTGAATTTTGAATCTCTTTAAGGACATGCAATGCCGTCTGAATGTGAGTGACAGATCTTGAATACCTTTTTTTCGCTTGGTTCATAGAACAACACTATAAGAACAACAACAAAACGATCGTAATTTATTGTTATCTACGACTACGTTAATTAAGATATATGAGTTTCTTACTCCATGGGTATATCTGGGTCATTGGCCTCGTACGTACGCTAAATTGCAACTGACAAGTACCATTCAAGTCTGGCATCATTATAATGTAAACACAGTTTTATTTTGTGTTTGTCAGTAAGATATCATGTTTTTGAATTTGATCTTTCAAGATGATATTTGATCTTTTATTCTATGGAAGCCCCACACAGTACATATT
>JACSZP010029303.1:0-13289 GCA_016161895.1 Pinna nobilis
CAATACTTAAACAATGGACAAAAAGTATACTTATCATCATAGAGTTCATCATAAATGTCACTCGAATTGTTACATATGTATTTGTTCTGATGTCGCAATGTTTTCTTTGTCAATTCAGACGAGGAGAAAAATACGACCACACAATGGTGTCATATAGGTTCTGATTTATGATTAATTCATTTAGTTGTTGTTGATGTATTGTTGTTTAACGTCCCACTCAAGAATATTTCACTTATATGGAGACGTCACCATGTGACCGGTGAAAGTTGATACATTTTGCCTATGCTCGGCATTTATGGCCGTAGAGCAGCGAGGGTTCTTTAACGTGCCAAAACCTACTGTGAACATGATATATTTATTGAATTCTCTAGTGTACACTTCAAGTGTTTCTTTATTTTGAAAAGGGGTTTAATTTATTTTCAAAATTTAAAGTTTAAATACCTTTAGTTACTCATGGTCAGAGAAGGTATTGACTTTTAATACATAAGGCAACTGATACAGTGAATACAAAAAGTTTGTCAGAATCAATTCCTGGCAATAAATCCATACTTGCCAAGCCTCCTCCATATCTCTTGTCTGGAAATCTTAAAGTTTTCTATTCATTCTCAGTCAAATTTATGGTCTCTTCTATATGAAATTGAAAAATGTTCCCACTTTAAATTTTTCAAGGTTGGCCACAAATCTTTAAATCTTAAAAGATCACTTTACCTAAGGACTGCCGGTATTCACTCACAGGTATTTGCAAACACCGCTGAATGCCGGTAAAGGGCTTCAAGTGTTAGCCTTTGCTAAGGACTAGTGAGAAATGATGGACTTTTAACATGCTAACACCTATTTTGACAGATCCCATTGGAATGACTCACATATTTTTATTCCAAATACCACATCTACCAAGTCTCTCCCATAACTATGGAACATCCCTATAATTCAGGGAAAATTTTGATAATTTCTTGTGATAAAAAGCATGTCTCCCTAATGAACTCCAATTTTTCTATTCATTCATAGTAAAATTTAAAGTCTCCCCCATGAGATTGAAAAATTTCCCCACTTGAAATTTTTCAGTGTTGGCAAATTTGTAAATCTTTAAAATCACTTCACCAATGGACTACACCACCGAATGCCTGTAAAGGGCCTCAAATGTTATGCGGCCTGTTATGCCAAGGACTAGTGAGAAGTTAGAGATCTTTAACATGCTGACACCTATTGTGACAAGTCCCATTGAAATGACTCACAAATTTTTACTCCTAATACCATACTTGCCAAGTCTCCCCCATAAATATGGAGACTCCCTATTTTTTTTTTAGGAAAATGTTGATAATTTCTTTATGACAAAAAGAATGTCTCCCCGATAAAAAACTTCAATTTTTCTTTTCATTCTCAGTAAAATTTAAAGTCTCCCCCATGAGATTGAAAAATTTCTCCACTTGAAATTTTTCAGTGTTGGCAAATTTGTAAATCTTTATAATCACTTCACCTATGGACTACATCACCGAATGCCTGTAAAGGGCCTCAAATGTTATGCAGCCTGTTATGCTTAAGTGAGAAGTGATAGATCTTTAACATGCTGACACCTAGTTTGACAAGTCCCATTGAAATGACTCACAAATTTTTACTCCTAATACCATACTTGCCAAGTCTCCCCCATAAATATGGAGACTCCCTATTTTTTTTTTAGGAAAATGTTGATAATTTCTTTATGACAAAAAGAATGTCTCCCCGATAAAAAACTTCAATTTTTCTTTTCATTCTCAGTAAAATTTAAAGTCTCCCCCATGAGATTGAAAAATTTCCCCACTTGAAATTTTTCAGTGTTGGCAAATTTGTAAATCTTTAAAATCACTTCACCTATGGACTACACCACCGAATGCCTGTAAAGGGCCTCAAATGTTATGCGGCCTGTTATGCCAAGGACTAGTGAGAAGTTATAGATCTTTAACATGCTGACACCTAGTTTGACAAGTCCCATTGAAATGACTCACAAATTTTTACTCCAAATACCATACTTGCCTAGTCTCTCCCGTAAATAGGGAGACTCCCTATTTTTTTTTAGGAATATGTAAATAATTTCTGTATGACAAAGATAATGTCTCCCCGATAAAACACTTCAATTTTTCTTTTCATTCTCAGTAAAATTTAAAGTCTCCCCCATGAGATTGAAAAATCTCCCCCATAAGAAATTTTCAAGGTTGGCAAGTCTGAAGTACAATGGTCATTTCAATCTATCTTTGCTATCGATTTTAATGTATCATTGTTTCGATGAATGGAATTAATGTTGAATTACTTGTTTGTTGTTAATGAATTGTCTCTACTGATTTTGACAAGAATGGGTCTCTCAATTATTTCATCTGGTACTGTGGACTTGAGGCAGATGTGACCAGTCAGCAGGGGAATTTGTCTCCTCCATGGCACCTGATCCCACCTCTTGGTTTCAGAGGTCCGTGTTTATCCAATATTCACCAAATTTGTACATCGTCTTCTGATGCTTCTGGCAGTTGATACCTAGGATGGTCGGTTGTATTGTCAAAAATATTTCACTTATATTCACAAATACTGACTATAATGCTTGGCACTTATGGCTGAAGAGCAGTGAGGGTTCTTTGATGTGCGGACACCTACTGTGACAGGGACCTTGGCTCATCCAGAGGACAGGGACAACCAGCCTTAGCATGGCTCAGATTCGAACCCAGGACCTTAAGATCGGAAGGTGAACACTCTAACCACTAGGCCACAGTGGCTCCGATACCTTGGTAGTCGTGATTTTCATATCATGTCCCAGAATCAAACCAAGTAAAGGTCTTCTCAAGTAAGACTATATAATGAGTAGTCTGAGCGTTGCATTATTGGAAAAAATTCCAAATTTTGTATATACCGTTTCTACGTCAATATGGTACAGAAATAAGAGTAAGAGAAGCCATTATGTTTAAATCTTTATTATTTCTATTTTCAGGGCCTATTTCAAGTGCACTTACAAACAGATATGGATGCCGTAAAGTGACGATAATCGGCGCAATTATTGCAGCGGCCGGATTTATTCTGAGTTTATTTGCAACAAACATTTACTACCTCTATGTTAGCTTTGGTATTTTAGCTGGTAAGTATTCTTTTGATTTGTTTTTGTTTATTTGTGTTTTTTGTTGTCTTTTAACACTGCACTTGGCAATCTTTCACTAATATGGGGGTGGCCAATTTTTATTAGCCGAGGAGAGAACCTGGGTACAGATGTACTCAGGAAGAGAACACTGGCCATTCACAAGTAAACTGACAAACTTTCTGACATAATCAATTTAGGTTCTATGAAGGCTTGATCCCGAGCTGCTGATTTTGGGTACTAAATGATCTAAAGCGCTATGCTCTAACCTTTCGTCCACGGAGGCCCCAATTTCATTTTTCATTAGGGATTTCATTAGATCTACATGTGACTTACCATAGAAAAGGAGCATGTACACTGAAGATCACATTGTAATTAGACTTGAAGTCTTTAAAAAGAAGAAGCCACTTTGTGGAGGTTGATTAGTGTACAACTGGTACAAAAGCAATCTTTGCCACAAGTGTTTTATTTAGACATATACAGTGGAGCCTAATTAATTTGGACACTTTCGTTCCACAGCAAATTGTCCAGATTAATGAAGTGTCTGGATTGTAACGGTTAATGCAATTTCAAAATTTTGTTCAATGGAAATATTTTCTGGAAGATGAGACATCTGGATCATTGGCATCCGGATTAATGAAGCTTGACTGTTCACTGGGGCTGGAGCAGGATAGGCTGTACTTAGTTTCTTTGTATTAATAACTAACTGGGGCTGCCATGGCCTAGCAGTTAGCATGTTTGTCTTCCGATTGAGAGTTGTGAAGTTCGAGCTCAAGCCATGCTGCGGTTGGCTGTCCCTGTCTTTCAGATGACAGTAAAAACCAAGGTCCCATGTCACAGTAGGTGACAGCATGTTAAAAAAACCTCCCTGCTCTATGTCCAGGAGTGCCGAGCATAGGCAAAATTTGCCACCCTTCACTGACACATGGTGACATCTACATATAAGTGGAAAGATTCTTGAGTGGGGGGGAGGTGTTAAACAACAATTCAATACAGTTATCAACTGGTTAGACCATGTTACAAGACCATCTGAACAATGAGATCAGTTATTGTCAGTCACTGAAGTGGTCATGATTGTGAAACTATGATGTGTTCAATAATTACCACAGGGGCCTCATCAAGGTTACTTGCTTTAAAGTTTGTTTTCCTCACTTGACAGTCTTTGAGTCGTTTGATGACATTGTACCAGTAAATCTATCAGTGGCGGAAAATAGTTATAAACTAAATTTGGTAACAACCAACAGCCTTTAGCAAGTAAACTGGCAAATTTTCTTAGATAACTAGAATACATAAAGTGGGTTTGAACCAGAGATGCAGAGCTTCAAGCTCCACTTAGCTATGGAGGTCCCTGTTTATGGTGACCCTTTGTACCCTAAGTATCAAAATGGTTTGCTCCTTTCTGTTATCTAAGATCAGTCTACTATGGTCTGCAGTGTTGATAAGGTGAAAGAAATTCAACACAAAATCAAAAGGTCATAGAATATGTTAACCTAGATAACACACAAAGTACTTAGAGATGAATGAAACATGACCGGTGAACAACTTAGAGGAGGTGTAATTATATGTATCTATGTCAAGTTGGTCAGAGATATCAAATTTCACATATATATCAGTCACACGTACAAGTATTTTGTACTGGAAAGAATCCAAACTAAGATGGCACCCTTATTCATACAACACGTTACTAGCATGGTATGATATACAGTCGAGCCTCAGTAATCCGGATGCCCATAATCCAGATGCCAATAATCCAGATGCTTCACCTTCTGGACGAAATATTTTAAGGGAACAAAATTTTCAAATTTTATTGGCCATTTGTTGTTGTTGCGTTGTTGTTTAACGTCCCACTCAAGAATATTTCACTCATATGGAGACGTCACCATGTGCCGGTGAAGGGCGACAAAGTTTGCCTGTACTCGGCACTGCTGGCTATAGAGCATGGAGGGTTCTTTAACATGCCAACACCTACTGTGACATGGGACCTCGGTTTTTACTGTCTCATCCGAAAGACAGGGACGGCCAACCACGGAGTGGCGCTGCGGGAATCGAACCCCAGACCTTTCGGCTCGAAGTCGAACACACTAACCACTTGGCCATGGAGGCCCCCATTAAGATAAGTACATTTCAGTAATCCGGACGCTTCTTTTATCCAGACAATTTGCCGGGGAACAAAAGTGTCTGGATTAATGAGGCTCCATATAGCCATCTCTAATACAGTTTGCTGTGACCCTACATTGATGAGTCCTTGTGGCTCTTTGGTCAGCATGTTTATCTTCTGGTTCAGAGGTCATGGGTTTGAATCTGCGCTGCGGACTCAGTTGGTTTTCCGTCCTTCAGATGAGACTGCTAAAACTGAGGTACTGTGTCACAGGAGGTGTCACAAATTAAAGAACCATAAATGCACTACTGTGGAGCAATAGGCCAAATATGTCTCCCTTCACCAACATACAATGAGGTCTTCATACAAATGAAATATTCTTGAGTGGGACCTCAAATAACAATACAACCTTGAACCCACAGTAGTCTTAGTAGCATTAGCAGGGTACCGGTACATGATTTAGTTATTTTATAAGAGCTTCTAGTAGCCTACACATGTATCATATGCGGGCATCATGATTTTTATACCCTGGCAATCAAAGATTTTGAGCTGAGGCATACATTTTTTTTGGTTCAGTCAGTCTGTTTTTGTGTATCTGTGAGTGCAAAATTTTAACTTTGGCCTTAACATTTGAAAATGTTTTGATTGTTTTTTTCTTTTATGCCACATGCAACCATCTTTCAGTCATATTTTGGTTGTCATGCAGTTTTAGTTTGGGAGGAGAGAACCCTGTTATCAGTGTACCCATGAAGAGACCACCAGCCTAATGACTTGTAAACTGGCTAACTTTCTCACATAATCATGCAACTTGGGGTTCAGCAGGGCTCAAATTTAAATCGAAAAAGATCAGAGACTAAATGGTTTAAAGTGCAATGTTCTGACCATTTGAACCCAACTTGGAATGTTGTTGTTGTATTGTTGTTTAACGTCCTACTCAAGAATATTTCGCTCACATGGAGACGTCATCCTGTGCCAGTGAATGGTGACAAATTTTGCCTATGCTCGGCACTTATGGCCGTAGAGCAGAAAGGGTTGTTTAACATGCTAACACCTACTGTGACATGAGACCTCGGTTTTTACTGTCGCATCCGAAAGACAGGGACAGCCAACCGTAGCGTGGGGCTGCGTGGATTTGAACCCCAGACTCATCGATTTGAAGTTGAACACGCTAACCACTCAGCCTTGGCGGCCCCGAGTTGGAATGTAAATGGTATATGATAGGGCTTTTATAATTCACATATATATAAGCTATGACCCCTGAAACGACCTACTTTTTATACAAGGTCTTGACCTTGATAATTGACCTACTTATCCAAAATTTCACTCTGCTGCCATACAGGAATTCTGTGTTTCACCAACAAATCTTGTTTTTTTTTGTTCTTTAATGTGAATTACCAAATAATCTTAAAAACACTTGAAAAAATTTGTACACATAGAATAAAATTTTTTAGAAAATGTTAATAACATGCCACTTATGTATGATATAATTACAGGTCTAGGATTTGGACTGATGTATCTTCCGGCCATCGTGAGTGTAGGATATTACTTTGAGAAGAAAAGATCATTTGCAACCGGACTTGCAGTCTGCGGATCTGGAATTGGAACTTTCATATTTGCCCCGCTTTCAAAAGTTCTTGTCGATGAGTATGGATGGAAAGGTGCCACCTTAATAGAAGCTGGCGTGATTCTGAATTGCATATTATGTGGTGCCTTATTTAGACCACTAGTGGCGTCTTCTGACGATGAAAAATACGAGCAGGAAGAGAAGGATAAACACGAAATGCAAGCGTTGATGAAAAATTCGGACGAAGTTGACCAGCGCCCTAAGGAAAATGGGACGGAAACTGTCCCGGATGTTCAGATTACAAACCCAGAGATGTTTTCATCAGTTAGCAATGGAGAAGTGTTTCAATTGCAGTTAGAGGAAAACAATATTTCCAAAATTGCAAAGAGTGACGGGGCTTTGCACAGAATGAACAGTAATTCTAAATCGCCATCGCCTTTGCGACATCAGTTTCATCGACAAGTATCTTCACAGTCTCATCAGCCTCATCTTCATCCCGGACCAATGTACAGGAAAGATATATTGTATAGCGGAAGTCTCTATAATATTTCTCAATACCGATCTCATCCTGAACTTTACGTTACCAGTGTAACATCACTGCCCGATGTTGTTCCTGTAGAAAAAGACTGGAAAATATTCCGCTTTATCAATTTGTCCCCAGAAATGAGAGACGCCATCCGACAAATGCTCGATTTTTCATTAATGAAAGATGTCATTTTTCTCTTGTTCGTCATTTCCAATTTTTGCACCAGTATCGGCTTTAATATGCCGTACATTTATCTTCCGGACAGGGCTCACGATGTGGGAATCAGTAAAACCGATGGTGCTTTTCTAGTGTCCGTGATCGGGATAACTAATACGATCGGCCGTGTCGTGTTCGGATGGATGGCTGACAGGCCGTGGGTCAATAGACTGATGCTATACAGCACTGCCTTGTTTATCTGTGGACTAGCCACTGCTTTAAGTCCACTCAGTAACAGCTATGAGTATCTCATCTGCTATGCCGCTGTCTTTGGAATGTTTATCGGTAAGTAAAACCTCAAAGCAACAGACAGGTTTTTTTTTCGGAGGGGGTATATAGGAATCACCATGTCAATTTATCCATCCAGTCTAACTACATGATGGAGTTTCTTGAGTTGGATATTAAACAATATTACAACCATCTAGCCATCAAAACACTATGTTGATCTTCTTGATTTCCATACAGCGAGATCATGTTGCAATGCAATGCATATTTCGATGCAATAGGCCAACTTGCGTATAAAGATATTATCAGTAATATGGCTTTTGCGCCTCGCTAGATACGCAATTTTTACTGACCACATACGTTTCCATATCCTACCCTCAAAAACCGTGTAACGATTTTATCCCGGTGAAGACTTTTCATGTGTGGTAAGACTAAGTGCCAAGGATCACCGTGTCTAGATGCATAGACGTATTATAATCACGGGTGCATTCAATGCAGTAACTGCTGCGAGCCTATATGCATAGCTGACGTCATTCAACAAAAGGCTATGTCATACTGCAGTGTATTAAAAGAGAGCCGTGTACAGAAAAATATATAGTCGGCACATGGTCCCTATCAATAGTTTTTGTTGGACAATTCTGTCTGAAGTGGGATAAATGTATATATTGTAATAGGTGCCTTTTGTTAACTACATGTATTTGGTTCTAAGTGTTTGTCATCGCTATCATTTTACTTAATGAGGACATTTGCAGCTCCATGGTCAGCATGTTTGCCTTCCGGCCATGAGGCTGTGGGTTCGAATCTGTGGTGCTGATTGACCTTGCTTTTCTTGTCTTTTACATGAGGCAGTCAAAACTTAGGTCCAATGTCATAGTACCAGTAGGTGTCAGCATGTCAAAGATCCCTGCCTGCTCTGCAGCCATAAATGCCAAGCATAAGTCAAAACTATATAGTCCTTTACCGCCAATTGATAAAATCTCTGCATAAGTGAAAGATTTTTGAGTGAGAGGAATAGCAACCAAACATCCTTTCCTCACCAATGCATTATGGATCATAAATGTCAAATTCATTTTTAAATCTTAAATTCATTTTTCGTTTTTGCAGGTGTGTATGTGGGATTGACTTCAGTGGTACTTGTAGATTTGCTAGGTCTGGACAAATTGACCAACTCCTTTGGTCTGTTACTGATGTTCCAGGGCGTGGCTACTCTGATTGGGCCTCCAATAGCAGGTATGGATGAAATTGACATAGAAATAGGCCTATGATGCCTACAGTCAAATGACAGATGTATAGTAACTAATGCTTATACAAATACCATTTCAATATAAAATTTTCCACCCAATTGTTGTGATGCATATACAGTGAAACTTGTATATAAAGACCTCCTTATGGACACAAAAAAACTGGTTTTTATAGGGAAATGGCTTTTCATGTACCGGTAGATGCTGATTTATACACAAGTGGTACTATTGAATACAGCAAAAACCAGTCTTTGTGACCAGGTGGTTGCTATTGCAGGTTTTATTATATACATATTTTACAGTATATGTATATAGTATACATATATACAGTTTTACAATAAATAGTCATATTAATTCAGAAAACTCCTTTCTACTACAGTCAAACCTGTTTTAAGAGACTGTCTGAGGGAAGGAGCAAAAAGGTCACATATGACAGGTGGTCTCTTAATTCAGGTGATTTATATAGGAAAAAACGATTTGGGGAACTGCTCATTTAGGTGGCATAAGACAGGTTTTCCTTTAATTCAGTGGGTCACTAAGGCAGGTTAGACTGTATTTACAATTTGATTAGTTCAGGAACTGTCCGCTATACATAGGTTTTTCTGTATGTGTTTTTTTCCTTCATTTCTTTGACAGGATGGCTATACGATGGCACAGGAAGTTATGATGTTTCCTTCTATGTGGCAGGCACAGTGGTAGCCATTAGTGGTGCTATGTTATACACAATTCCATTCATTCAGCGCTGTTTGGGGCGAACAGGCCCGGCTCGATTTGAAGTCATCGATATTGGTGAACCTGACAAGAAAGGCGCTGATTCAGTTTGAGTAAAGTCATGTGACCTGCTGCCATTACAAACTTCACAAGGACTGTGATCATTTGTCCAGCACAGATTCAGAATATGAGTTGGCATATTGCCAACAAATGCTGTACAGTGATTGGCTCATTTCCAGAACTGCCCAAAGGATCGGCCTACCTTCTAACTCAGAAAGAGGCTATGGTCTGCAATGTTTTGCCTTAAGTAATCCGCATGTTATGCATTTGTTTTAATGTGATAATCACTAATTCATGACCATTTGTTTGTTTGTTTTGTATGGTAGGATCAATCCTAAAGGAAGAGAAATAGGGGGGTAGGCCTATTTATAAAAACAACTCCCACATTCATATGTATTGTAAATTGGGATATATTTCCCAAACTTTATTTTTGCACATCGAGACTTTTACTTTAAGTAGCATTGGTGAGACTTTATTTTTTAGAGGTGTAAACATATGTGGATGGAAGGTCAATGTTGTATTTTGCATGTACATTTATAGGCCTTCAGAATCTTCCAATAAAAATCACTTATAAGTGCATGGATTTTAATACTGATCATTTGAAAAATTAAAACTTTAACCCTTTCAACCCCTAGTATCAGAATGGAAAGTTCATTTCTATTGTCTCAGACCAGTCAATTTTGGTCTGTGGTGTTGAAAGGGTAAATGTTATAAAAATAGCCCCAATCTGGTTTATATGATTTACAATTGTCAGATTTCATCAAAAGTTGTCAATTTTATTGTAAAATGTACAAATTATGATAAATTGCTCACTTTTTAGGATGATTTTTTTGTGAAAAGGGCCAACCCAGATTGTAAATCTCTTTCATGAGGAAGAGTTGTAGGGTAATTACTTGAAAATATAAAGTTTTGAATCAATTTTGCGAATACTTTTGTCCAACAACGTAGGGTCCTGTAACTTTGCTTTACAAAATGATAC
The DNA here is from genome assembly GCA_016161895.1 of Pinna nobilis. Taxonomy (NCBI): domain Eukaryota; kingdom Metazoa; phylum Mollusca; class Bivalvia; order Pterioida; family Pinnidae; genus Pinna; species Pinna nobilis. Next base: position 10,709 of record JACSZP010029303.1, read on the forward strand.
AGATTTCCAGAAAAAGACATCAAGAAACTATCAGTTACTACACTGATGTCTCTTTCTTTGTGGGTATCAGTATCTGTATCATTTTGCAAACCAAAATCACAGAACCTCAGTTACTCTTAAAGTGGGGCCTCCGTGGCCGAGTGGTTAGCGTGTTTGACTTTGAATCGGATGGTCCGGGGTTCAATTCCCGCAGCGCCACTCCGCGGTTGGCCGTCCCTGTCTTTCAGATGAGACATTAAAAACCGAGGTCCCGTGTCACAGTAGATGTTAGCACGTTAAAGAACCCTCCCTGCTCTACAGCCAGCAGTGCCGAGCATAGGCAAAATTTGTCGCCCTTCACCGGCACACGGTGACGTCTCCATATGAGTGAAATATTCTTGAGTGGGACGTTAAACAACAACAACAAAAAAAAAAAAAAAAAAAAAGAAAAAAAACTCTTAAAGTGTCTGGAAGCAGTGACAGTGTCCCCTGTTGGCATGCCACACCCATCATAAATGTTTAATCAGATTGTTACTATAGCTGTTGAATTAAAGTTATACTTTGTCAAAAAATAAATATTAAAACTGCAGGCAATTATGACTTACAAGTGATTTTAAATCTAAGGTTGATTATGAAAAGGGCCACTGGGTCATTTTTGTATCAACGAGTGATAATTTGGTTTGGCCAGTAAATGCGGAAGTAATGTTTTCAGTTTCACTTTTTGTCTAATTTTACATGTACTCTTTCTTGAATGGTAATGCAATACCTTGTGATGAACAAGTTTAATTCTTGTACTTTTTTTTCAGTCCCATGTGTGTACTTTACAGGTGTTGGTTGTTTATCTATGTGCTATTTTTACACTAAGTTTGAAAAAAATAGGGACCAGGTATTAAATACAGATAGACACTTAAGTCTGAGAACAAAATTAACCTGGTAGTATGTTGTTGTAAAACAGCACTTAAGTCTTTGGGTCATTCCATTTGTAACAGGCAAGCAAAAAGTGATGGCCTGACTGGGACTCGAACCCACACCTTCTACCAACCTTGCGGCTGCTCTTCCATCTGAGCTGCCTGGTCTGTTATGCCCAGTGCCCGTTACACTCTTTCTCCCATTTTTCTGAGATTTTTTATGGTGAAGTCCCACACAAGATTCACTAACCAACCATTGGTTATTTTGTTGGGCGCCAATGTAACAGGGGAGGAAAAAAAACCAGCCAGACTAGGATTCAAATCCAGGCTTTCTGCGAACCATGTGGCTGCTCTACCAACTGAGCTACTTGGTCTGACATACCCAAACCGTGTTACACATTTAATCCTTTCAATACCCACATGGACTGGGCTGAGCCAATCAAAAAGTGCATGCCATTTTGATACTTGGGATTGAAAGGGTTAATTCAGAACGGTTGAACTCACTGTAAGGACAGCAGCCAAAGTCTAACACCTGAGTGTTTTTATGGATTGGTCATTAGATTTACACTGTATTTACATTTTTACTGTATTTGTTTTTTGTATATCATTTGTTTATGTATCTTTACCTACACACTTAATGTAAGTAAATCGTGTTTCAAAGAATTTTTTATTAATGTCACTTTCAAACAGTTTAAAATGAACTGTTTTATTCAACATTCTACATGTTCTGTTAAGATTATGCCAAAGAAAGAAAAAGGGAGGTAACTCCTACTATAAAAAGTATTGTCTGTTCTCTATTAGAGGAGTATCTTAATTTGAATAATGAAACTGATTCTACATGGAAAATAAGAGTTTTTTTAAGATTCTTTAAGGATAATTACAGACTTACCAACCTTCAAAAATTCCATATAAGGGAGATTTTTCAATCTCATAGGGGAGTCTAAATTTTGCTAACATAGGAAAATAATAGTTTTCCATGGGGTAGATATACATATATAAGCTTTTTTCTTAAAAATTCATTTAAAATCTCCAGATTGATGGGGGAGACTTAGCAAGTTTGTAATGACATGTTTTCTTATAACAAGTGACTGGAACTTACAAACACTTATGACCTACTGGTGCCCAAGTTGGGACAGAGTAAAATAAAATGTTGAAATATGGCCAGACCCTCGTGGGAGTTGAACCCGGGTCCTTTATTTCAAAACTCTATAATGAGTGAGCTAAAGAGAATTCCCACTAACTACGTCAGTAAGGAGTGGAAATAGTTCTTACAAACACCTGTGACATTAGTACCCCTACTGATTCATATATTCACACAGTCAACATTGGATATGCATTTCAAATAACTAATACAGTCGAATCTTGAAAACTCGAACGTCGATCTCTCGAAGTTTTCGATTTCTCGAAGTAAAATGACGGTCCCGATTTTTTTCCTTAATAAATAAAGCACATTTAGTCTCGATCTTTCGAACGTCGACGGCGAAATTTTCGATCATTCGAATAAATGTTCACAATCCAAAACTTAAAATACCTGTGAAATATCATCTCAATCTTTTGAAATGCGAAATTTTCGCAGACATTGTAATTACTAAGTGTTTATTTAGTAATTAAAGGTGAAGACATCGGTAAAATATTACAGAATGAGTACCAAAACAATGGGTGATGAGAACATTGTCCAGGAAAGGGAGTGAATA